>JAQGCA010002413.1:0-13999 GCA_034698945.1 Protaphorura quadriocellata | reverse complement strand
ACCGTGAAAATATTTTAGGGCCGGCCCGGCCCGGCCCTGAATATTATCATTACCGTCTTGGCCCGGCCCGGCCCTTGTACCAGGATAATTCGTTGGCCCGGCCCGGCCTGGTCCTTGACAGTCATGCCCACTTAGCGGCCCGGCCCGGCCCTTTTCTAGGGCCGGGCCGGGCCAGGGACTTTCCAGTTCGGCCCGGCCCTTTTACACCTCTAATCTAGACTCCAATGAATTGATTCCAATCCAAAAGGATACCCAAGAAATTCCAACGATGATTGCTGATGGAATGTACACCGTGTTCAAGTACTAACCAAATTGACGATTGAATTTTAATTTGACCATGAGACAGCTATAGGAGCCAGTCTGGTACGATGCTGTAGTACAACTCCCAAGAGAATAGTTCACCAATGTAAACTTTCGGAGTCGAAGTAGAGACATCTGAATATTGAATTGGCTTTGATTGACTCCAGACAAATTGTAATTTGTTCAAAGTATGAGAGTAAGTGGAGAATGAAACATTCTTGTTCGTCCAATGGAAAGAATTTGAGGTTCATTGGACAAGCTAAGGTAACGGAGACTCTTGCACTTTGTAAAACTGTCCCGTTTGGCCAAATCCGAGTATAAGTGTTTGGTTTCATAACGTTGAACAAGGTTGATTTTCTATCATTTTTTGAAAAAAAGGTCCGGAGTCCAAACCAGTTGATTTTCTCCTGGTATATTCATCGTGTCGATATGGTTGAAACGGAGTCTTGGGTCAACCCAATCTTGCCAAACAGTTAGTTGGAGTGTGATTTCCATTTTATCATCATCGATGTAATCGATTGCACGGATTTGTAAGTTCAATTTTACTTCCAGAGGGCCTTTCCCTTGTGGGAGTCTATCCTTATGATAATTTCCATTAATTAAAACCTTCTCGACCATTTCATCGCTTCCTCATCATTTTGTCGGCTATTAAGTCTATCACCGTTACAAAAATGTGACCAAAATGTAATTTTTCCCAAGAATTTGAAAATGCGTTTACTTAATAGTGTGCTTCTGAATTTAGACAACATTTCAGCACAGTGTGGATAACTTGATGGATATTTAGATTATTTATTCAATTTATGGCCTGAATGATATGAAAATTTTCTATTCTTTCCTTACAATATTTTTAATGATATTGGCACTGCCCACAATTTTAATTATTGCATTCAATTAAGCACGGACATTGAATGTAGTGGCGTATCATATGATTAAATAAGTATGATCCTCAATTTTGCAACGATTTCTCTTCGTAATGGGAACTCAATTCATTTGTACCTTCCTAGAATATCACTACTGTGAATATGACCGTGAGAATTCTTGATTTTAACGATCAGACGAATCTATTTTTTTGATCACCTTACCAAACAATTGAATGTAATGACGTGTGTCGCGAAATGCTCTGTTCATTTTTATTTCTGACAATTTGGGCCGCACCGGAATTTTTTTTTTCACAGATTAGCGTATGTTGAAGGACACGTTTATCGCTTTAATCGTTTCGTCATTCCAACGTCTAAGACTAATCGGGTTGTTGAAAGCTTGCCATAATATAATATAATGCATTGTTGAACTTTATTATTCTCAAGATTCTCAACACTTAAAAGACAACTCACTGAACACAATGGGTTTCCTGGCTTAAATATCTAAATTCAAACTGCTCCTACATCGGCAAGAGTTAACTATAAAACAATTTTTATTCATGTCAACACACAGAGTGCGAAAATTGATGAATTGACATTAAAAGTAAAAATGACCATTATGGTTTTTTAAAACCTTCTGAAAATATTTCAAAACCTCCAGATTTCGGCAACAGCAATATTCTACTAAATTATATCCACAAAGACAGGGAATTCATAGTTTGTCTTGAAACAAAGTCCACGGATGAGATTTGAAGAAATGATATCTCGAATAAGTAATAAAAATTAGCCACAAGCGTTGACAGAGATTCATTTCGCCATGAAATAACACTAAAACAATAAGCGATTGTACATTCTAACGATTTTTTTAATTAATTATTTTTTTTAATAAACCTCTGCAGTAATTTTGAGAACAATGTCTCTTTTCTCGTATCGTTTTTCTGGATTGAACAGTTTCTGGACAGCTCTATTGTGACTCCGGTGAATTCTACTCCGGTCGGGAATTGTAAATTCGTTTTGAAGAAGAAAACTAACGAGCGTCAACTTTACTTATCTGTTTTTCATTGGTTGGATGACCCAACATCGGTCAAAGTTGATTCACTTATCAGCAAGGCCCATAATTCACTATCAAGATCGACGGATATTGTTTAAAAATGACAATAGTCATCATGGGGCATTGTTCAGAAGGAAACAAAGAACGTCCCGACGTCTAAAATAAATAAATACCACATTAGTTCGATGTACTTTACGGCTTACAGACTACCATCTTGTATTTATTTTCCATTCGTTCGTTGCTGTGTTTACTAGCGTAGTACTACTGTTCAATTTTTAACAATAGGTCCCAAACTGGGTATGGCCAGGCAAGTTCTCTTACGGTTGCTACGGGAAAACTTTGAAGAATGAATACGAAATGAACGACTAATGGCTCGGTGATTGGTCGGGGTGAATGACCTTGCGCAATGCATGGACACTTCCACCAGTCAGGAGTCAGGAGCTGCCATTCCATTGCCATTCCGCAATTTTTTATTTAAATATTTGTGTTAATTTATTTGTCTGACAAACAAAACAAACATTCCCAATTTGGGACCTAATGTTAAAAATTGAACACTCCATTCCCAGTTAGAAGAGAAACTCTCAGCATACATATATTCGGAAAATATGTACCTTATATGAGTAGGTCATTTTCTGGATTTAATTTATAAAGCTCAAATCTGACCCGAACTCAAGGTCAGACACGAACGAATACATGAATGAAACCACTGGACTCATAGGGTGCTTCCTGGTAATGATTTGGTCGGAATTTAGAATTTTATAAGTCTCCATGCAGTATGCAGTTGTTCAGTCTGCACTATTTCGATGTTCACATAATTCACATGACAGTCAACGAGGCTCGTAATGCGAGGATCAAGTCTTTAAGTGGTCATGTTTTCGGTTAAGGTGGAACCCGTGCCGACATTTTATGTGACCCCTTGAGGTCACCAAAAGCTACCTTCCGGCTAAGTTCCTTAGAACTATTGTTCCGGAGGTCAATACTTAGGGCATATCGAACAGGGAGGGGGGAAGGGGGGGGGGTAAGGGCATGCGCTTGCCGTATGATATCATTTCCCAAAAATGGGTGATTGGGCGCAAATAGTGCAACCTTGGCTTTGTGCTATGCTATGCTCCACACAGTTAACTATACTTTGCAAAAAACATTGAATTGTTACAATGCAATCTATAACGATTCTTGAGAAGTGGAAAAGAACAAAACCCATGTTCCTGTGATGCATATGCTATGCAATATACATTTGGTCTCTGATCAGACAGAGGGAATAGACGTGATAGTTATGTGATTATTTATACTTACGTATGATATGATTATTTATGTTAAGTATATTAATGATATGAATATTTATACGGATTATTCGATTCGATCGGATATCCGACAACAACAAATTCCGATCTATTTGGCTACTTATTGGGAATAAAGATTTGGTGTACAAGAAAACTTCACTGAAAGAAAAATCCGATATCCGATGTTCGGATATCAGCGGCGCCCCTAATAATCTAGGTAGTTTAGTGACGGGGCTGCTTGATTGGCTGTTCACAAGGCCATCTGTCTGAGGGTCCAGGAATTTTCAAGGGAAGTCATAGCGCGAGACACGTGTCAGTCATCAGTTGAGGGTTGAAGCGAGTCGAGTGGTTCCTGGTTCGTCGTCGACCGTATTCTGCCTGCTCTTTTCATCGTGCTGTCGGGTCAGTGAAAGGTCAAATGTAATATACCGTGAAAATGCCCATTTCTGGCAGAACGGAACCAATATCCCGAACCCGTTCAACGTCATTATATTGGATCTGGAGAAGAAGACGAGCGGCGAGGAAGAAGGCATTAAGGAACTTTTATTCCGAGTGGAATTCACTAGTCACGGATTATCTTCGTCGGGTACCACTGATTAGTCTCTTACAAATAGATCGAATTATAGACGGACTTGCTACTTATGGAATAAGAAATCGATATGCCAGTCAACTTCGTCGCCAAATTGTTATTGCCTTAAACAATTACCAGGAGTTCCAAAGACAAAGAGTTACCGCTGCTAACAGACAATTGGAGTTTCAATATTTTCCCATTCGTATTTCTGTCCTAAGATGTATTGCTTATTTTGAGTAAAATAACATACTCTGAGAAAATTCATCCCCACAAAGTAAGTCTGAAACCCTCTTATTACGTACTGTGTTTTTTACGGTTTTTCTAGGTAACCAATTATTTCTCAAAACAACATACATTGTAGATTTTCTACTAGTCACTAAGTATGAGCTGACCACTTCTGTTTCGGCGGCGATTAGATCAATTCTTCACATGGCACTGGCACTGGTTTTGGTTGCTTTATTGAGATCTTTTCTCTACTGGGGTTTTCCTACTTCTGGAGCATCCTTTTCTAGGTCAAATGGAAACTGATCCAACATCTACTCGAAAAATATGACGATGTTCGATTATAATTATACCTTGTAGCGACTCTCAATTATTGTTTTTTTATTGTATTAGCCATTTGCCCGAGCTACTCCAATCGCCTGAGGTCTGAGGGTATTTAAAATTGGCAAATTGTACCAAATCATTTACATCAATTTGATTTACAAATCAGTTGGTCCTGGTCTATATACTCAACTCACTTCCTTGGCTTAACCATGCAATTAGAAAATTCTCCAATTCTTGCAAGAATTATTATCGAATCGACTGTGACCGCTGGCATTTTTTATTATGATTGCATAATATACAAACACGGAAAGTAAATCAAACAAGACTTATGTTTTTTAAAAGCACAATAGTCGATCCCAAGACCAGTACAATTTCTAGAGGACTTATTGGTCGATTGAAGGACTATTTCTCCTAGGAGTACGGTTGATCGTTGATCATCTTTTTAATTAAAATGTTGATGTTGCGGTGTGTTAAGAATAGCTGAGTGTCCCTTGTTTGAAGTTGTCGACATCAATGAACCGCATTGACCCCATGGTCAGGGTCACTAATTATCTCTCAAGCTATGAGGCAGAACGTTAGGACCTTAGGTTATACAAATAAAAGCATATATTACTCTTATTATTACATAGTAATATCGATGCTTTTGTTTAATCTAAGGTTAGGGACATTTAAATACAGAAATTGACATGATTTTTGTCCAGATATTTACGAATTTACTCTTAACCTATTTAGTTTACTGAATTGCATTCAGACCAATAGTGGTGGGACTGATTGGAACCGCTGAATATTGTTGATAATTATTCCTAACCTAATTAACATAACCTAAAAATATGTGCTTGACCTAGTCAAAATCTTATGTTAGCTGAAATGGATTTCTGTGAGGTCAGAAATGACTTTCAGTGACCTCTGATCTTTTTGAGGTCACCGGCCAAATGTTGTATTACCAAAACGTCAGTTTAAGTCAAGAACTTAACAAATTATAAAAGGAATTCAGCAATTCCAACAAGATACCTAGTTTTTGAATGACTTTATTTTTTAAAATATCATGATTTCTTTTAACATCTCATTTACATGAGCTTGGATTTAACGTCGTATTTGACAAAGGAAGAACGTTTTTTTAGTTATTGTTTTGAAAATCTGTTCATTTTGAAATTCTTAATTCTCCGCTTTTTTCGAACTCAATGAGTTTGTGTTTTTGTTTCCCAGCTCTCCGTGTGTTAAAACTGACACGTCAACTCTTCCCTGATTTTCAGCGCCGTCCTTTGACTTCTGTAGTCTGTCATCATTTCATTCAATCCCAAGAAATAAACCGTGCCGTACCGTGCCAGCCGTTAACTGAACGAAACAACCCCTGTTTTCATTTTCAATTGACCTCATCTGACCTGACCCTCAAATTAATCAGTGACCATGCACAGTGCATTCACAAGAAGTCACGCCTTGGCCGCCTACACGGTCAGCATCCTTGCCGCCCTCACCTTCATTTGTTTTGGAACAACGGCCTTCAGAGATTACACGTCACCTGCCACCATCAACACGGTCACAGTCGTCGTGTAAGTCATTATTCACTGATTAATTATCCACTAACTAATTTACGTCACCAGTCCTATAATTACGCATTTATTTTTGAATTTGTTGTCGTATCTATATGGAATTCAATTAAATCTGCACGATGTTTCGGTTTTTTAACCCATACATTTTCACCAATTTTGATTTTATCTGCATAATGTTCTCACGGTTAGGTTTGTCTGTTTGAAATTCAAAGTACGGAACTGTGGGGTGCGATTTCGAATTTATTGGCTAAAAATACGTCGATAGCATAATTTTTTGTTTAACGAAGAGCACTAAGAAACTGTCCGGAAATAACAGATTCAAAGTATGAAATTTTGAAGGGGTTCTAGATTTTCAAACATAATGGACGACGCAAAATAATGCACAACAGACCACCTAGTTATAGTAATTTTGTTTGAAAATATAATTTTGTAATGCATGACTCTGGTTTTTTGGTTTCAGACGTAATGTGCCAGACTACAGTGCTTCACGGGAGAAGAACGATATGGGATTCATGATCTTTGACCTCAAGGCAGACTTAAGGTCACTTTTCAACTGGAATGTGAAACAGTTATTTTTGTACCTCACTGCCGAGTACGAGACGTCCGCCAACACGCTCAATCAAGTTGTCATCTGGGATAAAATCATTCAACGAGGAGAAAATTCTGTCTTAGATCATAAGAATATTCGACCCAAGTATTATTTCTGGGATGATGGACATGGACTTAAGTAAGGACACATTTTGCAGTATTTTATATACCAGTTTTATTTTTTGATAATGTGCTTTGATGATTTAAACGGTAGTTTTTATTCAGAAGTGTCCTCAATTCTTTTTACATCTGCTGAGCTTGTTTTCAGTGCCTTTTTTGACAATTGTATTTTGACTTTACCTAAATTAAAATTGAGAAAAGTTTATTCATTTTGTTTATTTATCTACAGGGGGAACCAGAACGTGACGTTAACACTGTCCTGGAATGTGATACCAAATGCAGGGAATCTACCGAATATTGCTGCCGACGGAAGTCATCGTTTCAGTTTTCCAGACGAATATACAACTACAAAAATGTAAATCTTAACTATTTAATTCAAAAATAATCCAAGTAGACTTCCATCGTACAGTCATGCATTCAGTTAAAAAATATTTCATACGTACAATTACAATTCGGAAATAGAGTAAATAAAAAAATGTAAAATTATAGCATGTACCAAATCACAGAAACCATTCTTAAATTATTTAAAAAGTATTCTTATTATTCTTCTACCACTCTTCCCTTTGGTATATTTGAATTAATTTATAGTCGTTAATAATGAACATTTACTATGCAAAAAAATTAATCCATGTACATGTAGGTATGATTATGAAATGAATAAAAAGAAATGATGACTACAGAAAAAGACACACGGAGTTGAGTTCTTTTTTTTTAATTGGGCAACAATGACATTCATAGAATTTATTCAAGAATTATAATAATTATAGTATTATGCATTTGTAATATTAATTATAATCAAAATGCTTCGTATTGTGTATGAAAGCCTGAAAATCTCACAAAGAGCAATAATATTATGCAATTAGCAAGTCTATTAATTGTATTTTATTAAGTAGCCAGGCGTATCAATCCTGCAATCCGGCACCATTTTACATATTCTTTTCAACGCAGTCCTTTATCTTGCGATTTAATTTTAATTATTATAGTCGCAATCCTTATTATTTATAACATTCGGTCTATCTCGTTCTCGTTGATGGAATGTATTTTATGAGTCGTGCTCGTAACTTGGACCTAGCAGGAGTCTTAGGATATTTTTCCGTATCCTTCCAACAATCCAGGGAATTAACAACAATAAATAGTAAACAACAATTAAAATTTTTTTGAACTAAAATTAGAAATTCACCCAAGCTACCTTGAAATCTCCATTATAGCGAAGATTTGTTTTATTTATTTTGGATTCACCAGTACAATGTGCAGTGCGGGCGGTGTGACGCTACACAGTTTTTTCTTCCGAGCGATTCTTCATTATTAATTTGAATTTTAAAAATTCCAGTAATTGTTCGCTCGTACTATGTATTGTACTTATGCGTACGCTGCGAAAACAAAAATTGCTTCAGCTCACGAACAAATGCTTTAACGTGCAACAATTAAAATCGCAAGTGCAATATGATTTTTCTAAGGCTATTTTAAAAATCGAGATCATTACGGAGGTCATGCGTGACCCCGTATCACATTCATTCTCGTGCTAATTTATCATTTATCTCATTATAGCGCTTGGAAATTTTAATTTGCATCACTCAACGGCAACAGAGGCATCCATGTATTATGCTATGCGGTGGGCATTCTTATTACAATCAGCCAATACAACCCTTGACCTTTCGTGGGGAAATAGTGCTAAGGTCATGAATGTGTGACCCGTCTGTCCCATTCACCCATTACATTCATCCAAATGCGATCATGGTTCGTTCAGGCTTAATAAGCACAAAAATCCTGAAATTGGAAAAAATATTCCAATTTCTCTTCCCTCCTTGGCTCATTATAGTTTCGTATATATATTAATATATATAGTATGGCACCATAATAAGTGAACGCGCGCGCGCCGACCAAAAACTTTCCTGAGCCAACACGTGCTTGCAAAAACAGTCGGACGTGGGGAAATGCATGAAAGCAGTCAAGTCTTTTTCTATTGACAGTCTTTGGACTGATAGAACAGAATGTATCCAGTCTCAGACGACTTCTGTACTGTCGAAGTAAGTCCGTAAAAATCCTCAATTGCGGAAGCGTCTATTTTCTGGAAATCAAAAATTTAAATGTTTTCAGTTCTCAATTCAATGTTTGTTTAATATACTAATATCCGAAGATCCCGAAGCAGCTAGTTGAATCAATAAACTAAGGTTTCGATGAGATGAGACAATGACTCAGATATTGCACTGATGATATTGTACTAGGTTACAACACATGACAAGTATCTGACAATAAATGAGGGATATCCGGCTGATATTTCACAAATACAGAGCAATATCAAAATTTTTTATAATATAGTGAGTATTTGACATGACGGGTAAATATCTGCTCATAAGGCACTAGGTATCTGACTCTAGAGGGTCAATACGGGGAATACTTGAGTATTCTGTGCGAATTGTTAATATAAGGTCAACGTCGCTGATATAGAGCAATATTTAGTTATATGTATGTATATGGCGAACTTCAGCCAATACAAGACGGATATCTAAAAATAAAGGACGAGTAAGCCAATATCTGACGACAATGGACTTTCATCTCACAAATACCTTATTAACTAACTGGGACGATAATTAAAACTCTATGCCTGTTTCTGAAATTTCAAAAAATATCAAAGAGTGAGGTAAAAAAACGTCTGGCAATAATTATACAGTACAGGACGAATATCTGACAGATGTGATATAAGATCAAGTCGGAAAAATACATGATCACATGAATCTACAAAGGACATAGGAAATCGGTTGCCACGGTTGCTCATTATCTTAGTATTTTCTATGATAGAACCCGGTCTCCATTACAATCCGGGTACTTTCCATTACTTTCTCCATGCACTCTTATGGAGAAAGTGGAGAAAGCGATAGACCTGGAGACAGAATTTTTTAATAGAACTCCAGGGTTCTAATA
This sequence comes from Protaphorura quadriocellata, assembly GCA_034698945.1. NCBI lineage: Eukaryota > Metazoa > Arthropoda > Collembola > Poduromorpha > Onychiuridae > Protaphorura > Protaphorura quadriocellata. The sequence goes on along the minus strand of JAQGCA010002413.1, from coordinate 4,214 downwards.
GACGAAATACTGTATCCATTTTCAGGTCATATTAGCAAATATGTGTATATGAAGCCGATCGGATTCTTAATCAATATTGTGTACTTACATCCACCATGTCATCATCAAATAGAAGCCAAAACCCGTGACTCTTGACGATACTGATGTAATGCCCCCTATTTGGCCCACTTCCACAATGAACGACAACCGCGACGAGGTCATACAGTCGATCAGGGTTCACCGCATCATCCGACTGTAAAATTCACGTTTTGGTTAAAACAAGTGGACAATTGAGGAGTTGAATATTTGATATAGAAATCAAAGGGATCAATTACCGTATTAAATAGTCTCAGTTCAAGTGGGAAAACGACCCGGTGAGAAACTTTGATATGCCGACTGTATTGCTCAACGTACTTGAATCTCTTCAAATGAAGTGCAAGTATGACAGGTAACTTCTTGACTCTCATTTGTCTCTGAATATTAAAGATTGCAAAAATTAACGTCCAACTCATGTTTCTTTACGTTCAATAAAATAATATGAGATCTACCTGTGCTTCCTGTAAACTGCAGCAATTGTCACACTTAAACTTGTTATCCCCGCACAACATTTCTATGTTACTGTAACATCTAAGACAGTGTGTAATGCTAGTATTTTGGTCAATGTCCACCTGGAGGTCAATGAAGTCTTCATCTTTACTGCTCACCTAGAAATAAATAATATTAATCTCTTATTAGACAAATATTTCTTTTATTGAAAATTATTTACTTATTTTATATTCAAAATTACCATTTCACAATTTAAACATCTCGTCTCACTCGTAACTATCCCTTGAAAAATATCATGGACCCAAGTTGGTTCTTGAGGTTTATCTGCACCAGTTGCATCTGCACTACCACTCGTTCCTCCAGACTTTTTAGAACTAACTGTCTGTCTTTCGGCTAATTCAAAAACAAAAATTTGTTTGGGTCATAATTTAAAAAAAAATTAATTTGCTTCCTTACCAAGGATGATCTCATTGATTCGATTTATTAAAAAATTAAGAAACTCGTGTGCATCTTGTTGAAGGTAATTATCAAACTCCTCTGCAATGTACAAAAAAAAATTGTTTTAATTTCTAGAATTAAACAAATACAAGTTTGAGTAAATTGGAAAATAAATGAATACTGAACTGACCTTTTTCTTTCCTTAGCCTCGCGATGAATTTCTTTGGCGCAATGGACCCTACTTTCTTTTTCTGTGTCGTTATCGTGTAAAACAGGTCAGCTAAGCAAGAAAGCAATGTTTCTTTGGGTCTCTTATTCTTCGCTTTATACTCCAATACCTTTTCTCGAAATGGTTTACAAAAATAGAGGGCTTGAAGAACGGAGTTACTGTAGCATGTATTTCCAAACTAGGTGAAGACAAATGCAAAATTTAAAATCAATAAAAATTAGTGAGATTTGAAGACTCAGCCGTAAAGTTAATTTATAGCATGGCAGACTGATGCCAAGCTTTAACATTCAAATTCTGCATTGTTTGTGTAAACACTATCAAGTATGTACGGATTGTAAATTCAGTAAATTGTAAAACAATCTTGAGCATACAAGCGTGTGTGTGATGTGAATGCATTTCAGAAAAGACATGCCGTCAATTAGAAAATAAATGAAGGGCTACCCATCCTGTCTGGCAACTCACAAATTGAGCAGTACTCAGTTAATTAAATCGTACAAAAATTCCAAAATTAGAAAATAAAGTAAAATACTTACATTTGCGAGACCAAAAAATCGTTCATTCGAAGGAAACTCAAGTCCAATTTCCTTTTCCAATTGGGAAGCATTCGTTCCCTGTTCAAAAAATAAACAAAAATGGTTCAACTAGTTGCGGATTAATTGAAAGGAATGTAAATTTTAACTACTCATAACTTAACGAACCATAATTATTCCCTCGGGGTCGAGAAATGTCACCGTTGGCAGCGTACACGAGATTACTACTGAACAAAACCCATTTAACCAGTCATCACTTTCTGAAAGGAAACAAATCAGTCAACCCTATATTTATTATACACTACAGGTATACTTCAAGGTCTTACATTTAAATATATGATTCAAAATATAATTGACAGATTAATACTCGTGCTCCGAATACGTGTTTATCACGTTTTCCATTCAAAGCAACCAATGTAATGCAAAATGCAATGAGATAATTGTTAATGCGATTAAAAATTAGACCGGTCAAAAGGTTCAACTAATTCTATGATCTCTTTATTTCCAGGATTAAGAAATTATGGGTACACGGTAACAGTAGCCATTTAAAAATGATAAGAATTAAATCCGGGTCAATTTTAGATAAACTGTGCGCGATAAGATACGGACTAACACTTCATACAAACTTGATCGACAGCGGATTTCCTGCACAGCAGAAAGTAGAAACTACAGACTTATTGGCTGCAAAAACTCCGAACAACAATAGAAGAGATGGGGTTCATTGAATTCAAATACTGATATGACCCATGACCTCTAATGTTACACGTGGATGGTGCAGAATTCGTATTATAAAGTACAGACACAGAGTGAATCAAAATGATATTTAAATAAAATTCCTCATAAACTATCCAATCCAACCGATTTGAATGCATTTTTTTCTAAAAAGAATTTCAATAAATGAAAGCGGGATTGGCCGTAATTGGTCAATTGATTTTCATTCTTTAGGAAAAAAAACTCATCCGAATCTGCAGGAACGCGAGGGTTTTATTCTAAAAAGCGCGGACATCATTTTGATTCACCCTGTAGCTCCCATAGGAAATCGATACACGGCATTGTCAAATCTTGAAATACCGTTCTTAGTGAATACTCCACGAAATTTTTGAACCTATGAAAAATGGGGAATTAAATATCGCAATAACTTATCATTCATATAATTTTGTAAAAGTGTTGATGTCATTAATTACGTAATAATTAAATCAGCCAGTACTTTTACCACAATTACGAATTACAATCATTACGGTATTCCATATTTTAGCACTAATGACTAACGATATATTACCGTTCACCTCAATTAACTAATTCTGAAATACGCGCACGATTTTTCCAAATAAAACCTTTTAAGCTATATTTCCTAAAATTGAACCGTTTAATGTGACTCACCTTTGAGCTTGTTGATTTAGGAAATACGGGGATTTTACTAACGTTGGTTTTTAAAAATTCAGTAAGATTCAGGGTTTTAAATTAGATTTTGACGTATGTACGTACTTGTTTCATTAATAATTGACAATTTTGACGTTTGTAGTAGGCAGCTTGTGTGGATTAGGAAAAATGAGTAGGGAATGAGTCAGCAGTACTTTCTACTATTTTTTATTACTTTATCCTTTTATTTATTGTGTTTTACTTTGACAATTGTGTTGAAACATAAAACAATAAATTAAAATTTGGACCGCAAGAGAGAAAATAATGACAAGAATGAATTTGGTGACGGGTTGAAAGAGGTACGAAAATGAAATACTACGAATGATGCCGAAACTAGCCAACATCTACAGACAACAAAAAAACTCCCCGATCTTGGATTTCACGATTTTTGGTCCACCTCGTGAGTTCAATTTGTAACAGGCAAAAACTAACCACTAGCCCTTAACGGCCTCATTCTCTGGAATTTGAAACCGATAACCCGCTGGATTTAGTTGTTCCATTATGTCAAAACTGCCCTGCTAAATCCTGCGATCACCTAAATTTAAGCTGAAACTTTACGCAACCAGAAATTCTCGTTTTCTTGAAAATGAGAATTTGAGGAAATACCAACTGAGATTTCTCTGCATTATTGCAGTAATGCACTGCACTTCTTCCTACTGTTTAATTACTACTATTAGGGGTACCTTCTTTAGACCAACTAACTAGAAGAAACTCACCAACTGCGAAAGATATGCTGCGATGTTTCATCATGCCTTGTATACGGCGAATATCAGTTAATGTGCGTGTAGGTAAGTCTACATTTTTAAAGACTTAAAAGGAAAATTTAAAAAACTATTTGAAAACAAGAACAGACAATATTTATTTGATAATGAAAACTGATGCAAATTGTGTCAACATTAAAGAAAATAAAAAGAGTAGTTGTACTAATGTGTAGAACAATGCATGCCCAACTAATGATTTCAATTTTGAACTTCAATAGGTAAAATTCTTATTATATAAATATTAAAAATATTAAGCAATTCTCTACGTCTAGTTTAGTTTTGGTCATGGTGTTTCAAATCATAAAATTTTTC
>JAQGCA010002412.1:0-14002 GCA_034698945.1 Protaphorura quadriocellata | reverse complement strand
AAAGGGAAATGGAGTTCAATTTATTGTTTAAATGCGAAAATGCATTTTCCAACACGAAACAGGCACACGATAATATATAACAGCGAACAATTATGGGGATTCTTAAATATTAATGTGTCAATTCCAAATTCGAAATTTTAAAAATTATGACATTAAATTACAAGATGGAATTTAGTATTGGATTTTTGTTTCCGTTTACATGTTCAGATCGTCTATTTACTGTCCGCATTAATTGGGCTATATTTGACTGCGCAATTATTTTCATTACGACAATCGCCATGGAATGAACTGAATTAACTTCCTAATTATTTGCATAAATGTTCATAAGATTTTACCTCTGTAATATCTAATTTCTATTTGACAATTCAACCAGCTTTTCTTTTTGATATTTGGGCAAACGTTGTGCGCTGCCCAATACTTTAGTGAAAATTAGCGTGCAGGGGCGAAAAACAGAATAATTTCTTGCTGGGATGAACATACAGTGTTAGTTACTCAGACTTTTCTATGATTTATTTTAGAATTGAGTTTCATACGAAAAAAGTATATTTAAAAATAAATAAGTTTACGCCCGTTCAACCATCTAAATAAGGACTGAGACCTTTAATTTATGTACACATGAACCTGTACATTTAAACCATTTACACCTGTTTTCCCATTGACCTACAATTGTATATTCTTATGGTCGTGTTACTTTCCTTTTCATTTGTTGGTTTAGAATATAGTTTATTTTTGTTATCTTTGTGTGTGTCTGTGTGTTGAGGAGAGTCATACACGTTAAAGGAGACTTTGACTGGTTGGATGAGGTTCGTGTGTCACGAGTGAGTCAGGCGGATTTGTGGTTTGATGGGTTAAGGAAGAAACTCATATTGAATGATGGTTCATGGTTGGGATCTATAAACATTTCAACCCGTTCCAATGACCTACATTCTCATTGTTGTGTTATTATCATTTTCCTTTGCGGGTTTCAAGTGTACATTATTTTGTATGTATGTATGTTCATGTGCTGGTGAGGGAACTGGCTGGTTGAATGAGAATCATCTGTAACGAGTGAGTCAGGCGGATTTTTGGTTTTATGGGTTAAGGGAAACAAACTCATACTGAATGATGGTTCGTGTGGCGGGATTGGCGGGCGGTTTTGACGGATGGGTTTGGCGGTTTTTGAGACATATATTTTTTGGTGGGTTCCGAGTTTCGGCGGGTTTTTGGTTTCTGCGGGTTGTACGTTCGTATGTTAAGGTTTAACGTTGTTTCCTGTGTTGGGGAGTTCATGGGTTAGTTGTAACGTTATTCCATGGGTTGGAAAAAGTTGGGTTGGACAAAGATGAAGTATTGTGTTAGGGGATCGGCGGGTTTTTGGTTTCTGCGGGTTGCTTGGTTTGTATGTTAAGGTTTAACGTTGTTTCCTGGGTTAGGAAAAATGAAGAATCTGCGCGCTCGTACCTCCTACTATAGTAGCTTTAACTTTCTTGTACGACCATCCGTACTGTTCCACTGTTTCCGTACCAATACCAAAAAGGGGTGAACACATTTTCTAAGTACTTCGATCAAATTCAGCAATACATTCCTTCCTGCTGTACGCTTGCAGCGGTGCAGCACATTACATACATACCCTCCTCGGCTTTCACAGTCCGAACGAATCATATAAAGAAGGAAGATTGACTCAGGTGACAAGGTTCACACAGTTTGATCCTCTTTCTCAGTCCATGTCTATGTCCAAACCATTTCATCATCGTCTGTATAAAGAAAGTCCAGATAACTTTCACTCTGTAAGAGTGAGTTAGACAGACGGTTAAAAATTGGCAACTTTCGATCGCACTTTGTACATTCTATTGTAGTCGTAGACAATGACAACCTTTCTGAATACACGGAAGCTGAGTCACAAGAATCTCCATCCCCGGCTTGTTGTCTCTAGCTAGCTGATGCTCGACTCTTTAATCCGATTCCAGATTTTATCTCAACTTTTGAAGTTTGTAAGGGATTTAGACGTGTTACAACGGAGGATGAGAAAAGACGAGTTGACTTTCACATTGTGACTCCGTGTTGATGTTCCACACCGTAGTCGTAGAGTTTGGAATCAATAGTGTCATGTTTCTCATGCACAATTGAAAGGCTCAGTCAGTTAAAAGCCCGGGTAGACTGCTTACACTTGTTCTAGTTTAGCCAAGTAGCGAAGAGTCTCTTTTTTTTGCATACAAACCGTTACCGGAGTTCTTATTGGTATTGGCATAGACAGAGGCACAGAAGAATACCCCCATTTGACTTCTTGGTGTCCTTTGTAATAAATTGACAGAGGATTTCCTCAAGCTTGACATTTATTATGGGAGAATTTCTCGTTAAGTGATTCTATGGGGACACACATACACACGATTTGCATTCATGTAACATTTACAATATAGCCTCCGCTATGCTACTTTTTTCAGCCATCACATGCAGTCACAGCAGTTTGGATTTTAGTGTAGGAATTTGTAGAGCGCGGCGGCACTTACGTCACCCGTCGTAAAATCGTGGCACAGGTTATGAATGACGCTAAAATTTCATACCTGTCCATTCTTCGGGGTTGGATCACTAGACTAGAAAATACTTAGATGATACATGAATTGTCTGACATCAGATTTAAGGACTCTGCCAGTCCTCATCCGGGCAGACTGAAATAGAAGAGAAAACTCATATAAAACTTTGGAATAAAGAAATTCTGCAACTTTTACTTTTAAGGGTGGATATTTCCTTTTCCTCTCGGAGTATTTTGAGATTGCTTCCCGACGGTGGCTGTTATGAGGTCACATCCTTACGCTTTACAAGTAAATATGGCGTCACAACTGCCTCCTTCTCACGTCGCGTCGAACACTTGTAAAAATCTGAGAGAACGAACAAAACATTATAGTTGAAAACGATTCAAATATCTTATTCCGTAGTGTAATTTTCCAAGGGTTGATGAACCAAATTTCCTTTGTACTTGATGGAACCTACTTTCTCTTAGCCTTAAGATAAATCGAATATTGTCCGACGCCAGGTCTAAAAAATCTAGACCATCCTAAATTTCAATGAGACACTCCCTGGGAAAAATTGCTCAGTAATCTCGAGATTTGGGTTGACTTTGATTACGATTTTTGCTTATTTTGTAGCCCGGGTAAAATTTATAGCCAGTAAAAATACTTGTTAGAATGCAGTAGTCGTAGTAGTGTGTATCTAGTAATAATGTTTACTTAGGCAAGGGAATCACAAGGAAAGTAGCAGAATGAGGTTAGGTTATCAGTACGGTACTGCTGAGCGCTTTCACAGATTGCCGCCCATCCTAATGCCTATCATTATTTGCACAGTGTACCATATAGGCGCTTTTGCTTTTACATTTGCAACCTGTTCTGTTCGGTCTTCTAGTGTCGTTGTCGTATTTGGTTGTCTGGGTTGATGAAGGACTGAAAGGAATCGTCTGGCACACTGACTAGTATTAGCATCGGTTCACTTAGGACCCAGAATTTTCTTTGATGGCGGGGGAGAGTGATAGTGTGTAATTTACATAATATATCAAAGCTAATCTAGACAGTTACCCGCAGCGACTAATGTCACCCGAAATAGTTCACAGGGTGTCCGCCTTGACTGTGGATAGAAAAAGTTTACCTACGCGTCCGCCTGTCCGGAATCTGGATCACCCGTGTGTTCCTCATTAACCGACTCCTTTCCTGTCCTGCAGATTTTCACGTATCAGGCTATTTTAATGTACTTGGGTCAACGTCCTGGTAAAAAAAGTTTGTATGTACGTTTTGAAGAGTACACATACGATGTCGGCTTATTCAGGATCCTAGAGGGCCTTAAATAAACTTGTCATCATCATTTGTGGAGCTTAGCACTAACAAGGTGCTAAAATCTGACAACTGTATACTGTATCCAGAGAGATATTTTTATGAGGGGTGAAAAGATAAAGCTGAGCCGATGTTGAGCGTTGGGTCTTTGGAACTGTTTCATTATTAGTCCAATAATATTTAATGAAGGGAAAGAGGGAAAGCAGAAGATCATTCATGAATAAGTTCCTTATCAAGAGTGACGGAAAACGGAGGGAGAGGTTGGGAAAGGGAGTCGAACAAAGATGTGTTCATCTCGTTATTTACTTTATGACATGAGGAGGGTTCGGCATTCCCACTCACTACAGGTTAGGGTAGAAAATTAAGCCCGTAGATACAAAATCTAAAGCCTTCCCGTCAGACGGAACCAACTTTCACTCTTGGAGAAATTTTGTGAGGGCTCACTTTCAGAATCTGTCTCCACTTCATAGTGAACGCTGGGTGAATAACAAATGAGTTTCAGTTTCGTTTGCATTTAGTTTAAGAGCGACTCAATCTTATAAAAAGGGGATGGGTTCAACTCTAGCATTTAAAGATAGGTTGTGCTAGACTCACATTTAAGATGAGGGTCGCACTCTACTCACAATATAGATAATTGTTTTTAAATTCCTTGACCCCAGTTTCGATATAGTTTTGGTGAAAAAGTCGTCTGTAAAAATCGCATATACCGGTGAATCATATTCACAGCCATCTGATCATACTAGTTTTGTATCCTAATCCTGCCGGGGTATGATTCTGACAGACGAGTTTTCATCTTTACATGTCTTGAGACTGAAGCAAGTAAACGAATTCCTAGACGACTCTTACAAACACCGTAGGTTGGATGAGAACCGGTCTGGACTTGAAAGCTTTTACTCACTGGGCAAAGAGATATTTTTTATCGTTCCGTTTAGATTATTTAGTAAACGGCCATGGACATAAAATGTTTTTAAATCCGTACACTATACATAACTTAATCCTTATCCCTCACTACTGAAAATGCCCCAATGTAGAGATTTGGCCGAACGAGGAAATGTGAAATGAGAAAGCTACACAAACCGATTCGGGTTTTCTTTTTTCCCGTTCCCATCGTGCGTAAGCCTTATTATGGGAAATGTCACACATCTCACTTTTACTTAACGTGAATTCTTGATTCTATTACGACAAATAAGGATTCGGGTGTTGGTGTTCGGGAGTCTTTTCCCCACACTACGGACTCTCAGCTAAAATATTCCCTTCGTGATCCAGTAGAGCGAAATGCGAAAGAGAGCAAGACTCGGGTTACGAAATATACAGTTATTTCCGTCATCAATAACTTTTCTCTCACAATGGTAGTAACAGGTCCCGTTGAAGTCAGCAAGAAAATGGGATATAGAAATGTAGGAAGGAAATCGGAAGTGTATGTACGTATAATGGAGAATCGAATTTTTGGACTCCCGGTTTGACTGACTACAACTACTACATACTTTATTTGTTTTTTCTGTACTGAGTCTAGTAGGATGGAGAGTCGGGATGATGGGTATTAAATTTTTAATAAAGATGTTACGTCAGAAATGGAGAAATCCGGGAAGTAGTTTGTCTCATTTTATGTGTAGGGAAAACATCAATTTTAATGACGCAATCAACAGAGTGTCTTGTGTAGTTTTTAGAGCAAAGCTAGAGAGCTACAAAGTGCCCCGGAGGATACAGTTTGTGCGGAATCTAATGTAATATTGTTTCGGGTTGCCCCTGGACGCTTTTGAATCTTGCATGCATGGTTCTCCAGTGATGATTTGTATTCGCCTGTTCCTTGGCTCGAGGGATTACCCAGTCAATTTGTGCGTCTATGGCAGAGTGTTTCCACGTCCACCACTGTGCATCGTCATACCACACGGCATACAACAAAATGGCTTGAAAAACATAAAACAGTCGAAGCGGATGACGTTCAAACAAAAAATTTGAGTTACTGGCAGAGTAAGTTGCTTTGCAGAGTTACCTAAATATAACAGTAGATTTGAAACCCAGAGAAATTCTTTCAAATCTTGTATGAACGATTGATTTTTTGTCGGACACTTTTGGACTTGCTTTGTACCGCGCACTTGCACTCTTATTTGTGCAAGGCACTTGTTTTCAACAATTGCTTATGCAAATTCCCAGAGAAAAGATTTTGGCTGAAAATTGAAGCAGAATTTTTGATGAGATTGCATGGTGTCTACGAACACTTTTTGAATACATGTACCGAGAAACTTGGTAATGGTAATTACACATTATAGACCATAAAATGACTCTCGGTGGACATTTCCTTCCTTACATTCTTCTACCTCATGTATTCCATACACATGTTAAAAAAGGATGAGATGCATATTTTCCGTCTGGTCTTAGGTCAGAGTTTGCCAAGATTCTATTTAGCTGTTTAAGCCCGGATTCCAAACTAAAGTTTTGTTTTCATTATTCATTCACTAACTCAATTGTCAATTTTTCCTTAAGCTACTTTGTTTAGAAACGAAAAGGCAAAGGCTGAACGCCTGACCTAGTTGTTTCGTCGCAATTCATTGGAATTCCTTTGTTGCTTCCCAATAGATAAGCACACCCAAACGTACTCAAAATGAAACTGATAAACCATGATGGTAACATTTCAGACGTATTACTTCACACACATCCACACATAAAAAACTGGTATTGTGTTCTAACCATTACTGTGGATCTGACATGTACGCCTCATCTCAAGAGAAACCCACGATATCTCTTTGTTTCAGCAGAATTAGTTTTACTCGGATAGAATAGTTTTTAAGAGTTCAGGTCTACCCGGCAGGGTTTCGCAAAACCGTAACGCACGAATATGAGCAGGGAAGAGTTGTAAACGAAGCGCGCATGCTGGTTTTCTGGAATATGGGGATCGTCGGATAAAAGAAGCTATACACTTTCCATAGAATCTTATCAACGTGGCGCGCGCTGATTTCGAAATCTTTGCCAGTGGACTCTATGGGTTCTATATAAAATTCTCTACAAAATGTATATATTATTATCTTCTGAGCTCCGAGTGGTTATGAATCACCCTGTAGATTCAGATGGCGGAAAGCGAGATGAGTTGGGTTGGGCTGAGTTTGGCACTGGTAGAAAGCTCATGACTCATACAATAATTTTGAAATGAAACGCTGCCGCGGGTTTCATTGCATGTTTCCAAGTCATTTGCATAAAATAAAAGGATGAAGATAGCCCAAAATGCTTTAAATGTAGAACGAATGTACTGGTATGTTTTGTATGTGACTCTTGCACTGCGCGGCGCGGTACCATTGAGAGCCTATCCTTCACATTAGAAAAGGATGGTCCTTCCGTCCTTCCTTCCTTTCATTACCTCCAGCACTAATGAGTCATAATTTACCAGTTATTATGTGTAAAGTTGAGTTTTGTAGTCATGGATGACCATGAGAAGAGAAAGTTAGGTTTTGATACAATTTTGATACCGGTTAGGTCTTCCGAATTACCACCCACTTGAATATTCTATTATTGTTAGGATGAGACAGTTGATTTTTCCCGGAGGAAGCTTTTCCTTCAACTCCAGAGTAGCATTTTCGATTATGCAAGATTTTAATGACATGTATTTTGTATGAGTGGTTTTTTGAAAGCATCATCACAATTCTTGGAATGAAACCCTATAATTAGAATTTTCTGATAATCGGTGGTTGTCTCAGCAATCCTACTTGTAATGATTGGTTCTCCGCAAGTGTAGTTTGTATATCACGCTACGCGGTAACACTTTCAATATCAGCCCGACTTTAAATTGTTCAAATAAATAATTGACTGGTCTTGTACTTCAATTCAAACATTGAATTCACGGATTGCTTTCTCTGTGTCGCTTTGTCCTTGTCCTTGTATCGAGGAAGTAGCGGATAATCCAGCTGCTACATATTTGAAACCGGTGTTTATATTGAAAGTTTTATAGTACATAGGCTTAGAAAAACTTCAACCTGGAATTTTATTCTGACTGGAGTTAGTGTCACGACTATGTCAATCGTCGTGTTTGTACAAACACATGTTGAGACCTGTTAATGAGATATTGAGCTGAAGCAATTTGTCAAATTGACTAATCGCCTGGAAAATGACTGTTAAGGGAATAATTTATTAGTGAGTCGAATGCATTAATTCTGTGCAAACTTCCACATATACACACATGTGTTATACTTAATTCAAACATGCATCTCCTCAGCTCTGCCTGCAGCCACCCGTGAGTGCATGACTGTTCCATTCCACGTAGTTATAATTGAAACATTTCACGCAAACTGCAACCGGATCAAGGCTCAGCTTAATTTGTTGAGTAATTTAATATATGTTTTCTAATTAAAACGAAGGGAAACCCACACTCTCGTTAATAATAATGTCCGTCCGCCAGACAGACGGTTAGAAAGTTAATTTACTGTTGAATTGACGACGACGTCTTTTTGGAGGTAAAAAGAGTGATTACAAAGTTTTGGAGCAGTGTCCTAAAAATCCTTTTAGAAATGGTATTGCTCCTGTCTGGAACAGAATGGGTGGGCTGTGAATGCAAATTCCTTTCTAAGCTCCGACTGCCCATATAAACCAGATGACGCGTGTTCCGTTCCTTTCTCCTTTACTCTTCTTTCGGGAGAAAGTGATGGAAGGGAGTTCTTGGGTTCTGGGAAGATTTCTTTACAAAATGCAAGCGGATGCGGAAGCGACGGGGTTATAACAGTAAAAGTTGTTGGAAAAAGAGGAAATCATGAACTTCATAGTCGTAAAATGTGGAAGTCTCTCCTGGACTCCTTCTTCGAACTCTATCACATTCAAATGGAATAACCAGGCATTGTATTATTATACATACATGCACAGGACAGACTACTAGAATGGATGTCGTCCGAGTTTTGGATGAGTCGTTCAATGATTTGAATGTTCAAAGGGTTTTCTCCAGAATGAAGAATAAAGAGGCTGGGGACTGTCGCTCAGTCAGAGTCAGAATGTACGAGAAAATGAGTCTGTGTGTCACTTGCCCTTCTTCCCGTATACTTTGACATCAACTGCAAAAAAAACTTATTTGTTTGTCGTCGGAGAAAAAAATGTCATCTTCAAAGTTGGTCTATTACTTTCTCCTCAGTTCTTTTATTTGGAGGAGACCAGACCATTCTTGGAGAGTTGAACTCAGTCACTGTGAGAAAGAGTTGTAATCTTAGTATTCAGTCAAATCCTGAATCAAAGAATGGTACAAACAAAAACTATTTCACAGTTTCCGGGAAATTCATGCTTTCCGAACCTCGGTTAAAATGTGTACGTTTTGTGCTTATTTGCAATTTTCACTGCCACCAAATATATACTCGAGAACACCCGGGCTACCAAAATATGTGTCACCAAGAATTTACTGGGAAAGGAATCGGGACGAAAAATGGGTTCTGCGAAATATGTGTAACAGAAGATTCACTCACCCTAAGGGCTTTCGGCATTGCTCTGAATCTCGTATTGCCAAATTGACGAGCCCTCTGAAATTAGGACTGTATCTACTTTACAAATATTGTTCAGAAATTATTTATACTACGAAGTTCACGAAGTAACATTTTGCATGTAACATTTAATTATAAGCTCTTAAACGCCAAATTTGACTTAATCCATCTGAAACAAGACAGTCGTTAATTTCCTCCCCATTGTGTTGAGGGTTCGAGCGCTCAGGCAGGCATGGTTGAGGCCAATGTTCGAAAGTTCCCGTCAGACGGAAAAGTCAAATCCTGACGAACAACACAGGGTGTTGTATCGGTTAACTAATAAGAGTCTTTTTAGATAACAATTGTCTCGTTTTTTCTTAAATTGAAGCTACCTCTCCGATTTCGTCCAACTATTACAGAGAAGAAGTTTTTGCTATTTTTGCTTATATGTTATGGTTGCGCCATCATAGGCTAGAAAGTTTTGGAGAAAGTAAGTCTTCTGACATGGATTGATACGTATTGTGAATTTAACGACTCCTCTGGTTGCTCTGACTTGTTCAATTTTAAAAGTAGTTTGGACCCAGGACACATATTTTTCGCAGGTTTAGCAATAATGTAAACGAATCGAGTTTTCGGGGAAGAGTTTATACTCCTGCAAGAGTATCAACTCCTTTCAAGAAAGATATATTGCAAATCCTTCTCCGTTCGCCGCATCAGCACATTCTGCAAAGGCCAGATTTAGGATTTCCACGACCGCACTCGAGTTTTCCACAGAAGGCAATTCCGCGCTAACCTACATTACAAATTTTTAGAACACTTTTCCTATCATGTTTGGCTCAAGGAAAGGCCACGCTTTGACCTCATACACAATATTCCATCCGGTCTCGCATTCACTTTTACATAAACGGGTATGTATTATAATACATACATATTTTGTACTCACACATATATTCATATACAGGGTCGGACATTTCTCTTCACTTTGTTACTTCAACCGTAAACAGATTTGTAAAGTTCAAACAAGAACGAATTCGTGGACCAGAATATGTACTCTGAGCCGCAGAATGTATAAAAATTTAAACGAACTTAAAAGGATGTGGAAAGTCAACCCCAGTAAACAAAACTACTGGAAACATACATGTCGAGGAAAATTGTGCACTATTCCATCCAGGATTTATAAATTTTTTCAAATACATTCATAGGTATATACAAGTGAGCTCATTGCTTGTCTTACAATGGTAGCACAAAATTGGTAATACAGGACTTCCCAGCCTTGTCGTCAAGAACATGTAGACGACGTTTAATTTTTTTAGCTATCGATTTCCGAAGAAAAAGACTTCAGATTCCCAATCTCAATTGATTGGGGGCTTCATTTTATGAAATGCAATTCAATGGAATGAAATGAGCATCTTGCTTTTCTGCACGAGCTGCAAAGATCTACAGATATCAACGTACAAATGAAAAAATAACGTTTAAAGATTTTGCTCTGGTTAATAGTTATCGGTTCTGGGAAAATTCGAATAGCTAATTACATGCACCTTTAAGCAGGAATTCATTTCAATTTAACCAACTAATCTCTTTGTAAAGCATATTTATTTCATAGAACAAATTATGGATTGTTTCAGTATCAAAGCCTCTGATTTAACCTCTAAGAATTAACTTATGATTAAATTGATATTGCAATTTGCTAATGAGTGGTTTTTGCAATTTTCTACTAGGTTTAAGGTCATTAAAATAAAATAGTTTGCTTTCTAACAATGAACACTTAAGGAGAAACAGTCTTCAGAATCAAATATATTCATGGTTCAAAGTAGAGTTTTTACCCATTTTCTACCTACTTAAATATTGAGTTCAACTTTTCTAATACTCCCTTGAATAATTTGGAGGAGAAGGAAGAAATGTCGATTACTAAAGGAGCAATTCCGAGGAATGGAATTGCTTGCATGCATGCTGATAAAGTCTAAAGAATGAAATCAAATTGGTTGTCAGAGTAAAAAGCCTCGTTTGAATGAAATGAAGCGCAGTAAATACAGAGCCGAGAGATGAGAAAGGAAATGGGACGCAACGAATCAAGTTGGAATTTTTATGATGACAATTTTTTACCTTCTAATTTTCTTGTCTTTTGGCTCCCACCATCACTGCTACCCCGATTCTACTCTAACGTGTACCATTTTTCCTATGTACGTACGGTTCAAATTCGGGCTTCTGGTTGCGGTTGGTTTGTAATAAAAGGAGCATTTTGCCCGAAAGTCACGTCATTAGTGGAGACTCTCGGAAACAACTTCATTTTTTTTATTCCATCGCTTCGTCGTACGCTCCAAATTCTCCCGTCACTCAAGTGACGCCTGAGAGTGGAAAAACACACGGTGTCAAGGTCCAAAGCTGACACGACACGACTTGGGTTGTCTACCTCCCAATTTTCTGAGTGTCCAAAAGAATGTCAAAAACACAATCAACTCGGGCCAGTCAGTGATGGCTGGTCCGACTTTCTCTAGGAATGCTGAATGCTCTCACTAAACTAGAAATTGAAACTTGTCTATAAGAAAGGACGGAAGAAACGGAACGGAGCACAACGGTTTGTGCAATCCACTTCAAGTTGAGCAGAAAATTGAAAAATGATTACAAAATCAATAGGAGGTGATCGGAAGAACAAGTTTGAATTGGGACTGTGTGAAAATAGAATCTTTCAACCCGACCTCCCTTCTCAAATGCCCCAGAAACTCTGCTGTTTCTTTGCCGCATATATTGTCTTTCCTTTTCTTGTGAAGAAATAATGTATACGGCACGCGCAGTTCTTTCTATTCTGCTTTCTTCCATTTTATATTCTTGTAAAACTCCAGAAATATAAATTGGGACAGCAATGTAACATCATGTGTTACTTCGGGTTGAGATCCTTGCGCTGTCCGTATAGATCGGTATTATTAATGGAACTATTCCAACGGCGTAGCCAATTGCATGCAAATCAAGACACCGACATTCTCCGCATCCTGAGTTAAAATAGAGAACAATTGACCAAACCTCAGACCAAAAAGTTACATGCGAAGAGAATTATTTTGGGTATTCTCATTTTGTATTGATTTGTGTGAGGATAAAAAACATTTAGGAACCAATTTACCGTCAGATCTAATCCGACAAGTGAATTTGTTGAGTCATGTCCGCAGGAGATCCAACAATGTTATAATCACGTACACGTACATATATGTAATCATGCTTTGGCTTAAAATGATCAGCATTGAAAGTTAATTCAGTATTATTTTCAACGTCTACGTTTTCATATTCATATCCTTCGCTTAACTCCACGCCTCTTAATTAGGACAGCAATCCAATTTCCGGAGTCGTCAATTTCTTGAGCTGTGTAATAAAAATTGGACGTGATTGATTGGTTGATAACTTTATCAATCTGGCTGCCAGATTTTTCTGGTGAATCAAAGTTCATTCATACAAGTTCAGTTGACTATGAGTACACTCACCTATGACCTCTGCAAGTCACCCGCACTCGATAATTTGATCTGTCACATCACAACGCAGTGTCATCGAAATTTGTTTGTCAAATCAAAAATAAACTGATCTCAAGTAAAATTTATGACTTCCTGTACTCAAAGTGCGTATTTAATGAGATTTTTTCTCTCAAGGCTTATCTTTTTTCCCTACTGAGAGGATGACTCTTTGCCCGCTTTCCTTGCTTTTCTCCAGCCCACATACTCATACGAAACCAACCCGCTCACAACTTTCATAAATTGAATTTACAACCGGATTTTGTCCTGGCATGTTTTATTCCGATAACATAGACGACCATTTTCTCCAATCTAAGGAAAAATGAGAAAGCCGTCCTCTGCCAACAAATTCTAGTGGAGAAGATAGACTGAGAATTGGTCCCGCATCTAACGTCTTACGTCTGTTCAAGACGAGGATGAAGAGAACAAATGCCATATCCACCTTTTTTAGGCGGACGGGCGCCTGTACAAAGAAAGAAAATAAAGTCAAGTACGACCTAGTATTTCTTTCCATCGTTGTTTGGTATGCAACGGATGGCACTAGACTCGAGTAGGAGTCGAGGGCAATATTATCTTCCCACTCGCCAAAAAACCAAATTTCCATAAATAAGAGGGATTTAAAATGGTTTTCTACCACATTTCCTTTCAATCGCTGGTCAACGGAGCAGACTTAAGGCTTTGATCCTCTATACTTTCTCCCGACAACCAAACACACAAAGGGTTATCTCAATAAAATCATTAGCAATAACTCCTAGCTTCAGACTATGATACTACTACCTAGTATGGGAAGTAATGGAACTGCAAAATAAGTGATAGGGTGGGAGATAAAGTCCTAGACTTTTCTAGAGTCGCGTTACGTACCGTACGTTGCAATAATATTTTTCCAGCCTTCCAGTCGAACAGACGTCAGAGCTCAACTTGATACTTGACTCTGACAAGTCGAGAATAACTGTGAGCTAGAATTAGAAACACACGTATTTCTTGTCTCATAAAATTCTTAAATAACCTTGTTTCTGTAGTTCAAGAGAAGTTCATCTGAGGAGCTATTACTTTATAATTTGGGTGTGTATGAATTTATTATGAGAAAGCTTCCAAGTTCTTCTGTTTTCTTTAAGCAGCAGCAGACTCTCTATGCTTGAAATTTGCATGCGAATTCTGGCTGGTGTGGGACTGTTCAGTGACGTGGACATACATGTATGTGCAGAGGTTTAGGAGGAGACCTTGGACTTGAGGAATGTTGTTAATTTGTTAAAGTATTTATTTGTAGACAGAAATCCTACCTATT
>JAQGCA010002411.1:0-14005 GCA_034698945.1 Protaphorura quadriocellata | reverse complement strand
ATATTTTGTATCCCGGGCCCTACCCGTCCCGGCCCTGGTGTAGCGCACCACCTGTCACCACCTACGCGCCGCTACTGCTTGGGTGTTAGTTCCAAGTATTACAAAGGAATTTCTTTCATAACCAGCTTGTTAGAACTTCACAGTGAATACGTTTATTACGGAGTAAAAATTAGAAATGTCTAACAGAATGATTTGGGCAATTTCTTCAGCACAGTAAGATGGTAAAGTAAAGTTTAATTGCGCCTTAAACAAGCTTTACCTCTAAAAGCGTTTCCGACGTTCCCCAATAGGGAACGTATTGTAGGGGAATAATCCCTACAATTACAAATGAAAGAAATAATGAAACTATGAAAATAAAAGTTCTTTTTGAAAGTTCGATTAGATTTGGAGGTACAAATTTTGGAATTCATTACCAAATGGTTGAAAAATGAGTACATTCCCCAATAGGCGATTAAATAAGGTTCCAGTGCCAGTCTCAAAATCTTATACATGTCATGAAGAGTACCACTTTTTTTTCTAACTTCACTTCGCTGGAGTTGTGTTTGTGATTTTCCGACGAAATTCAAAATATCAACAGTTGCGTGTAGTTCCTGAAATACGAGGAAAAAGTTAACTCCAGAAAATGCATCCGCCATAATATTAAGATTAAACTCTACTTCTGCACATATATGACAAAAATGCACATTTAGAGTCCGATCTGAACCTACTAGTTCTTCATCGACTATCATTTTGAATTTGTCTCTCGTTAAGCAACTAGCAATTACCATTATCTCAAATCTCAGTGTAGTTCAACTCCCTATTAAGGTTAGAGAGTTGTACTCTAATGACGGAGTAAATCGACAGAAGAGAGGATCCGACCGGTGAGACTTTGGGGGAACCTTCACAGAAGCTGTTCAGCAGGTCAAGGGATATAACTTGCAAATGCAAATGCAGCCAATTCTGACAGGGAAGCTTTTTCCGTGCACTTTGCGCGGTATCCTTTGCCCACAACTAAGCGCCTAGCTTCGGTCAAGGCTCCGCTGTAATGTAATTCTACAACGGCGGAATATTCGAAATTCAGTTCAGTGTTATTTGGCGAGGTTACACTATTTGATTCTTTGACTGATGTTTTACTTAGTTTAATGCCTTTCACCGATTGCTTGGTTTCTACCTTTTTTTGCGAATTCTGTGTCGTTTTGTCGAAGCTTCAACGAAATGCAAAATGAGAACGTCCTGTTGACTAAAAGAAGTAATATTTTCTTTCCAAATTATGAGGCAGGCATCCATTTTGTCATTCTGTCCAAACTGTCCATTCAAATTCTCATCTGTCATAGTGTCATACTAAGGTAGAAAGACAAGGACTTACGTGAAGTTCAGATCCACTTTGAAAAATAAAGTCATCTTCGAGCAGTTGTCTCAGATATACGTAATCGTCAGCCATTTGTTCATTCACACTAAAATGCACTGGTGCTTCACTTTCACTAATAATACCACCGGTTTTAGGTTGATTCGAACTTTCAAACTTTGACTTATGAAGTAAACATACAATAGAGAACGGGAGAATAAGTGGTAAACATTGATTTGCATAATGCTGAAATATCATACTCTGCACGACAATATCACCAGGTTGGATAATAACTGAAACTTCATCAGAGGACTTAGAACTGACCAATGTGACTAGTAGGGAATGAACACTGAGGATATGGCGAACATTTGTTTCTAAACTGTCACCACGAAGCGGAAATCCAAATCTCGATTTTCTTCCAGCGAGAATCTGTTGGAAAAATTCTAGACTCCCCAGCATTTCCTTAAAATTAATGACGACTGGGCATGGACTCCGCGCAATCTGAAATTGAACCATAAATATATAATTCTGCATAAATTAAACGACGACACATTTAGTATCAATCCACACGGCATGATGGTCCCATTAACGTGTGCTTTCCTTTGTACTCACCTTGGATAAAATAATGACAGAAACAGCAGCGAAAATGGGTAAGACTAGATGTTTCTGGTGATCTAATACTGCTAGTTGTGCTAACTCCTGAACACCTTGTCTAAAAATACTGGATTCGTCAATTGGAGGGCAGGTTTGATTCCTCTTTAGAAGGGATCGTGCCGAAATCAAATCTCCAAAGTTCACGTAGACAGTTCCGTAGTTTTGTGACCCAAGCCATTTTAAGGCCTTCATTAGACCCTGTACGAATTTCAAATAAAGATTCAACGAATAGTATGAAAATTTTAAGGACTTCAATTGTCAAAAATCATTGTAAAATTCTCACATTAGTCGATTCCCTTGGTTTAGGTTTCCCCAACAATTCATGTGCGTATAAATGCTCCTCCAAGGTTCTGTCATAGCTCATACTAATTGGCAACAATAGAATATCTGGTACTTCGGAGTTCCATACAAGCTCTAAGATTGCGGAGAGCAGACCTGAAGAAACATTGTCAGAAAAATGCGTTGTCGACCAAATTTTCTACATTAATGTCGCAGTCGAAATTTGTTATTTTCATTTGGGAGGATCTTTAATTAAATTCGAATTGGATTCACTGATATACCGACGCACACGCGCACACTAGAAAAAAAGTACACTTCTGTGCTCGTAAGTGCTCGTCAAGATTTGGACAGCCAGGGATATCAGTCGAAGAATTCGCATTAAAAATAAGATCTGGAAATAATCGAAAAGTTTAGACCTGGAATTGAAATGCGCATACGTTTGCTATAAAATTGTCACACTAAAATAAACAAGGAATGAGTAAAACTTTTTCAAAATCAGCAAAGACCTGTCTCCAAAAATCTTAACATTATTTATTATTATGTGCATGGTCAAGCAGAGGCTGGAGTTAGTTTTTAGGTCTAAGACGTGACCGTGACCCCAAAATTAGAGGAACTTGTCTCCCTAGACTACGAAGGAACAGGACCGGACCCAGAAGACCAGAACGTCTGTTCTCGTTCCTTGTCCATATTTAACTCGGAGAATGCAACTACGCAACCTGATTAACAGTTTCCACAATTATTGTTAAATTATTCGAAAAAGTTTTGAAATACTAGTTTTTAAGTGGATTCGGATTGTCGAGAACACTTCAACTCGTTCGCCGTTTAGTTAAATTGGAGTTCATGTAGTACCTATTTTTGGTTTTATTGATTTTCCAGAACGGCTTCTTGTTCCTTCAACAAACATTTCTAATGGGTGACCACCTTCCATAACTGCTTTCTTCACATATTCACTTATTAGGGCCCAGTACAGAATGTCTCCACCAAACTGTCGGCGGATATAAAATGCTCCGGATTTTCGTAGCATTTCTCCGACGCCAACCATTCCCAGAAAATCTGGAAGTCACAGAGAATTTTTTATTAAAACATATCAATTTACCATTTACCCCCACTGGTTTGAGTTTAAAATGAACGCAATCTACACAATTGAAAGAGAAATTAAAAAAATCACTGTTTACCCATTCCAGCAGCAATGATTGGTAAGGAGAGCTCGTAATGAAAAGACATAAAAGAAATCAGAAGAAAGTCTACATAACTCCTGTGGGTTGGCAAAATGATCACTGGGTAACTTTTGTAGGCTTCTTTAACCTGTTATTACATAGGAGGAAAAAAAATTTAAATCCGTAAAAGTTTTACAATTTCTCAAAACCAAAGTGAAACAATTTTATACTTGTTGAAGTTTCTCCACGTTGACTTGTATACTATTGTACAGTCTTTTTCCAAGTTTGGACAATGTGAGGCCAAACCACCGGATTGCATAAAAATGAAAATCATGTGCCAATTCCACCATAATGTCATTTGCCTGCTTCGACACATCTTTCTCAGACTTTCCACTCTTCTTACAAACCTAAAGTTACAAAATAAACATGAACTGATTATTATGACTGTATAATATGTATATTTTTAATAACAAAATCAAATTGGAAAACTCATTTAGAGCCTTCGGGCGAAATCAAAACTAATTGTATGTTTGTATGATGTTTTGAATGGTTGACCGGATGCCATTATTGTAAAAAATTATGTTTTCCTCCCCCTTGGAACTTCTGCAACGTACCGGTTTTGACAAAGTGGATTTTTAAAACTTAACCTGGTATTGAATGTGTATTGAGCGATTTCGTCATTTCGCTGACATTTGAATAATTAAACTAATTTAAAAACATAAATATTTTAAACTTTCTTTTACCTCTTGAATGGCTTGACGCACTTTATCAGATGCCAGAACCAGTTGAATGAGTTCCTTTGGATCCTTCATTGAACCTCTGACAAAATATGGTGATTGTGTCCAAGTTCTTGAAGCCCACCGGAAGTCATTGGACGAACGTCTATTCTCCAGCAAATCGTCAATCTTTTCTCTGTAATCTTCACTCAGAGACCCCATGACTCGACAATCGTGTCAAAAGTAGTAACAGCAACAATACTTTCAAAATGACTAGAAAATTAACTAATAATTACGAATTTAATCTAAATTTAAATTTTTAATTTTGACGTCTGTCCTTCTGTTTCACGAGGTCAAGATTTCGTAAATAATAAAAGCCGGGGTGGCTGATTCGACTCAAATTTTGTTTTATGCGCCTTTTCTCATTCGAGCAAATCTCAAGCGCGCCAAAGCAAAAGGTGGTGTGATCGGGATGGGCCTGAACCTTAGCTCTCTCACCGTCAGATGGCGCGGGTGAAACTCTTGGGTCCCTTTCCCTTCCATCATCGTTTCGTAAATCGCCGAAATGGCGAATTTAGGTGTTAATTTCCAAATAAAAAAGATTCCAGCAAATTCTGGACAAGGCGAGAATGGTTCAACCGAATCCACGGTTTCAGTTAAATTTAAACGACAATTATAAAGATTTTAGAATTACTTCTTGACAGAACAAAAATGACTTGGAAATCATACCTTTCGCCTAAATCCTTACATTAAGTATTTGAATTCCTCCTCGAATTCGTAACATTCGAGGAATTTCTGGTATTCTTCGCGCGGCATGAAAATGATAGGGCGACATTTCTTGCTGGATGCTTGCGGCTCCATTATTGTTTTCCAATAAACTTCTCAGTAACACGTAACCTGTTAACAGTCTAGTTGTCGGAAGGTGACAAATTAAGGGAATTAGATATAGAACATTGACAATACTCATTTGCAAAACCTTGGACATATCTAATTTCAACCTATTTCAAGTTCTCGTAATTGTCATGATTCTGCATTGTGGATGTGGATTGTGGACGGACATGCAGAATTGCATTTTCAACAGTGGTTTTCAGGCGAATGAATACTCTACAGGGCCTGAAAAAAAGTAAACGGAGTCACGGTGTGAATCAAAATATTTGAAGCGAATAAAATTCCAGACAGAGTGAATAATTTTGATATTTTCGGTTTCATTCGAAGAGGATGCGCTTGAAATGCATAAATTCCACAGTTTCGTGAACTCTATACTAAAACTTCGAACTTTTCATCTTAATGAATAGTACGAGTCATTACAATCAATCTTCCAGTTATAATAACATCTAAATTCACCTTTCATTCCAATTTTAAATGAGTTTGAAAATGTAATCCTTTTGTAATATTTGCATGTGGTGTAAATCTGTAATCAAATGTGTTTGTGGGTTGCGGCCTGTACAAGAAAGCACAATAAATCTCTCTCTCTCTCTCTCTCTCTCTCTCTCTCTCTCTCTCTCTCATTCGAAGAGGAAGAGACAAATAAGAAAGCACGGAAATCTAAGTTCTAAGTGTCAAAATCTTTTATAAATCCAAACTTGTTTACTTCACTTGGCTCACAGTAACAATAACAATATAATTTATGGTATGGTATACAAATTACAAATTCTACAAACACTTATTAATATTTATAATTAACTGGACCACTTTAATTAACGTTGAAGGCAGTATAGCACGAACACACGAATGGCCGAGTCCAACCTATAGTCGGATTAGATCTGGGTTTTATCCGGTTGACGGGGACAGGGGGAATGGAAAGTATGATTCTTAAAAGATTTTACGGGAAATGTAAGCCAGTTTTTGCGTCAAAACCGATTGCTTCAGCTTTGATCCGACCTTGAGTAATAATTACTTCTCCGACTTCACGCATTTTCAAAGCCGCCTTGTAGTAAATGGTATCTTCATCGTTGAATGTAATACAGTTGTCAATCATGAGGCTGAAATCTTGTTCAAGCTCATCGATTGAGGAATAATCGTAAGATGCTGCCTTCTCTCGCATCGTCCCGAGGTCCATCGGAAATGTCACTGAAAGAAAGATGGAAGATTGTACATACATAAGATACATAAAATCATAAAATAAATAAGATTGTATGTAAGGTGTAATAGTACTCACCGATTTCACAGTAACTGGGTACTTTCTTAGTATCCACTGGCTCACCAAAGATTTTATCCGTGTCTCGTCTCATCATTTCATCAACTAGTCCCTTCAGGAACATATTGAATGGTCGGAGTGTTAAGTCACTAATTCTTTCCCTCGTACGAATATCAGATAACTTCAGTTGTTCTCTTTTCCGTACTAATTCACTTAGTAGTCTGACTTTCTGTGAATTAGAATATAAATTTGTTGGTTTTATCAGTCTAGTCGGTTCAAAATCAGAGCAATTAGGAAGTACAAAAACATATTAAACGGTGTAGCCCTTTGACCTCTAACTGCATGATCAAATATCTCGTATTTTTGGTACATATTGGGTTCCTTCCTAATTGAACTAGGGAAGGGAAGGTACCCCCAGAAGTAATGAACACAAAAACCATTTCAATATTTCAAAGCTAGAGGAATCGAATCTTCGAATCCTCAGCATACCAAATATAATTTCCAAACTCACTTCTAAATCTTGACGAATCTTCAGCCATTCCCTGTATGGATTCGAACTAGAAGGCACTGGCTGCTCCTCGACTTGCTCTACATCTTTAGTGGAAATTGCTCGTGACCGTTGTGCCTTGACGTTGGGACTTGTACGCATTGTCGAGACCTGAAGGCGGCGAAGAAGTGGAACACCATTTCGGGATTGTCGTTTCAATTTCCAGTAAGCCATCAAACGTTCGACGAACTGACGCTTTTTGGCAACCTTAATCTGACGCGTAATTCCGGCAATCCTATCAGCTGGGATGCTAGGAAATGTAACAGTGGGTGTTGCATCTCTTTTCTCCGCCAATAATTTCCGTGTCTCTTTTAATTTTTGTCTTGAACTTGAGGAATAATCTATTTCTTTAAGTTTTCTCTCTGACCCAGGAGGAGCATGTAAATCACACCATGCTGTTTTTTTTACTACAACAGTGGAATTATGTTTAATGGTATCAATTGTCATGACAAGATTGGCTTGCTGTGCACAAGTAACGTGGAATGCTTTGTAGCAATTAGATTTATGACATTGAATACAAGCACCGATCCCTTTCTGTTTACATATGAAACAAGTCAGTCTCCACCTAGCAGCTGGGACATTGATAATTCCATCAATCGGTTCCAAGAAAACTGTATTACCGAAACAAACTTCAGGAATCCAAATTGCGCAGATGATATGGGCCCATTTCCCATCAGGTGTTTGTTTGAAAGCACCTAATTTGTTAGGACAAAGCTCACAGATTCCGGTGCCCTTAGCGTCCGGGCTTTGAAGACACCGACGGCAGAGCCATTGCCCTTGAGAATTATAAAATATTATTAAATGACATCAGTATTTTATCTGCGCATATATCGTATTTATGAGTTCTTTTTAAATTGTACGTAGTATCTATGAGTTCTGTTAAATTAAATTGACAACTTTCAGGAAAAAGATTTCAGGGGTTAAAATAGTTGGTTTGTATTCGTAAGCAAATTTTATCAATTTTTTCAGTGAAGTATGCGTCTCCATGTCAGACAGATATTTAAGGTGCTGCAATAGAGATAACTTTATTTATTTTATTGGGACGAATTTGAGGGCAGGTTTAGTTTTATTCCAAGTACAGTGCATGGCATTGCCCCCGGTGAACAACAATCTAACAAGTTGTACGTTATAGTTTTTTTTCCTCTTGGAAAGATACGAACGAAGCATAACTGTCTAATTTGGCTGGTAACGATAGAAAAACTTTTCTTGCCTTCAGGGATGTAAGGAACTCCATAGCACTCTTGATGAATAGCCATGTTACACATGTCACAAAACAATATTACATTACTATTCTGGCATTCTCCATCCAAACAAACACAACACACAGCATCATCATCAATCGGTGGACTGTGTTGAATTCCAGTGGCTTGTATTTGAACGAAAGCCTCTTTTTCAAAGCGATCCATAAGGAACTCCATGATGTCGGGGTCAACTGCCACTAATTTCCCCCTTTTTCGTTTTTCATTGAAAAGTTTTAACCATTCGCAGTCGACTTCATCGAGATCATATTCCACTTCCTCTGCTAAATCTGCGACAGATTTCTCCACATGTTGAATATAGGAACTTGGCATTTTTGGAGCTTCGACAAATTCAAAGTCTTTCAAGATGTCAAATTCTGCTTTTGGAAGCTCTCCTCTATGTGAAACTTTTTGAGCAAGACTCAAATTAGGATCAGAGTCATGAATGGGAGAAAGGTCTGGTTTGCTAAGCTGCATAGTCAAATTACGATTCTTTTCACTTGTTCGTTTAGCACTTTTACTTTTCTTCGATTTTGCTCGCGCCGTTCCTTTAGCAGTAGGTGTTTGAATGTTTATGTCATTATTTAGAGTAAATTGCATACCGTCACTAGGTTCAATCACACCAATTGACTCATACACTCCTAATTTTTCAAAAACTCCGTCAATCTCAAATTCAACAATATGTGGCGATGATTGGACGGAGTGAGAAATTTTTTCCACACTCTTCGCAACTCTTATTCTACTTGGGGTAGACTTGACCGATTCTTTGACCGACTTCATGACACTTGGACTTGATCCGTTGTTCTTTCCATGTTTCTTGTTTTTACGAGGAGAGAACGAAAAAGTTTTTCCCATACTGTATATCAGGAAGACTAGTCGCATCCGTTTCCGCTCATTTGAAGAATTCTGGATTATTTATAAACTCCCTTTCGGTGTGAGTTGGATGTTCTGGGAAACTGGAAAACAAAATTGAAAGGAATTAATCAAGGTGACCAATTCATTATTTCTTGTTTATTTCTATTATCCTAAATTCCTATTAGGATGACTAAGCCTTGGTAGAACCATTGATATTTTTCTCAAGTGAATTTTTCAGTGTATCTGTATACCTTTTCAAAATACGAAAAGTTTTGTATAAAGACCAAATGCTTCCTAAAGTACCTCGAATTCACATCATAAAAGCAATCTCATGGGTTAGCTAGACAGCTAGAGATACGACACATCTGACGGGTTTCAAGATTCGAAATTCAAAGATTCACGCTGAATTTAAATATATTTGGCTTCTCAAATATTAACCAGCTGATAACAAACCAGAACGAGATGCAGAGTAAATTGTAAGTACCACACTAGGCTATTCGTTGAGATTTCACAGAAGAAACCTTTATTTTTTTTCAAACATTCACATTGAACATATTTTGTTATATATTGAACTGATATGCTGAATTTCTAAAATATACATTACTGCACTTTCGCATAAGTGACCCGCAAATGACCTGTAATGTCCGGAGTCTTTG
This sequence comes from Protaphorura quadriocellata, assembly GCA_034698945.1. Classification (NCBI taxonomy): domain Eukaryota; kingdom Metazoa; phylum Arthropoda; class Collembola; order Poduromorpha; family Onychiuridae; genus Protaphorura; species Protaphorura quadriocellata. The sequence goes on along the minus strand of JAQGCA010002411.1, from coordinate 4,442 downwards.
ACGTAGCCATGGACAATTCCTGTACTAATTTGTCCCCTTCAAGTTTGAATTTTCTTTCCATCTGGGGAGGAAAGAGAGACAAAACAATTAAAATAACCAAAATAAAGCGAGTGTCAAATAACTCTTGTTTCAGTATAAAATAGTACGTTTGAGACTGAAGGCTCTTTCGCATTCGACATCCTGCCAATGTTAGTTGACTTAAGAGTTATTTGGTTCCCGTCGACTTGACCTTCCTCGATAGTTGTTAATCCTGAAGAAAAATTCGAATTGGCATTGCTTTTGTATTAGAATAGTCTAGACTACATTTCACGAGTCTAAAATTGAGTACCGAAATTATGGGCCACCATAAACGAAAGATCGTTTCCTCCACGAGAACGCAAGAACCCATTTTCCAAATGCATTGGATTTCCATTGTTAGGATTGGAAGATCGTCCTGAATATCCCAGCAATGGCTGCTTCCCGAAAAAGCTAAACTCGAGAGTCTCCTTATATGAAAAATCTTTGATACCAGGGAATGTACCTTCTGCTTTTTCTGACTCCCAACGTCCCACAATCCAACCGATTGGTTTAATCAAGTCAGAAATGTCGCCTTCCATTTCAAAATTATACGTTTCTAGAAATAATAAATCAAAACGAATTTTCAGCTGAACTATTTTAATGAAATGGGTCTATCGGTGTACTGTCACGTGAAAATTACTTAAAATTGTAAATTGTTTGTCCGTCATACCACATACCACTGGCGTACAGACACAATACGCTTTTGAAAATACGAAAATACTTAAAAGGTCTCCAAATTCTAGCGTCCAAACAAGTGCAGAAATCCAAATTCTAATCAAGAACTAGAACTACAAACAGCCTAAAATGGTGCGACTGTGTGACGATGACGATGTGAGTAAACGCGCAATAACATTAGGCAAGTACTTTAACATACAAACTAGTGAATAATTCATCGGAACCAAGAAATATTAGCGATCGTAGAAAATACTAATTTATTAAATAATCAATCATGTACAGTGGAAAAAGCTAGTTAAACGGGAAAGTACTCATCATACAAAGTAAGTATAACTTTTTGAAACAGAAAACTGAACACCGTCGCCGTTGCCGCCTCAAGCTTAGTCCCACCGGTGACAACTGAAACATAAAAATGATATTTAAAAACTAAAATGTCAGTCAAGTTCATTTCATTGCCATTCATTCACAATTTACCTTCATAACTCTTCATATTCGATAGGAGAAAAAGGCCTTTAACGAATAAAATCCTGGAGTACAAGTCAGTGTAAACCCAAATTAGAGCAAGTAGCTCAAATATTTCAGAAAAACCGGTCAAACAAAGCCCTTTCCAAAGTGTAAGGTATGAAAATTGAGTTGGTTTGTATTTCTTCTGGTACCAAAACCCAAACCATGAACTCAGAAGCATCAATCCATGGAAAATACATGTACCAATTACGGTTCGTAAAAGTACACGGTAAAAATTTAATTCAATTTCATAAAAGTCGGCCGCTGAGCTTTGGGTCTCCATTCCCTTTCGAAAGCACCAGAAGCAATAAGCCTCGCAAAACAAAAACACGATCCCAAGTTTCCAGAAGCCCTAAAAATTATTTAAAAAAATAAATAAAAATACACAAGCTAAAGTAAATATAAAACAAAATTGTTTTGTTAACCAAACCAAAAATGTTCTCCCTACCTCAAAAATAGTATTGAGAAGAATATGCCTGTAAGCCATTTCATTTTGCAGCACAAGATTAATGGCCACAATAATCGGATCGTACTCAACGTACTTATCGATGAGTTCTCCACATTTTGTCTGAAAAATGAAAATGTCCAAATGAATAAGTCTTTTCAGAACCTTTATATTTCTTTTCAAGTAAATTAAGAGTTCTTACACAAGGAAGGAGTTTGATGAGGTTTCCCTTTGCGTAGGTCTTGTAGACTTGAGGCTCTTCATTTCCACAATGAATACAATGATATGGTAATGGAGCCATCATGACTTGTGTTTGGAATTAACTGGCTTTCACGTTTGACCACTGTATATAAACATAAGGCAACACTTCGTTGGTACTACAAAAGTACAATTATTTTGTTGAAGACGAAAGATAGTTAATTAATTATTTTAACGAGATTCAAGTAACATGTAAACGCATTTCGCTTTCGATAACATCTCATGAGTATAAAAAGGATGCAATTTCTTTGGTATAATTTATTGTTTGTGACGTAAAATAAACATATTATTCATTATACATGTCATCCATACTATACTGACAGGCCCATATCAGGTGTATCTTCTGTTATTTAACTTTTAAAAGAAATGAACTACACTAATGACAACGCAACATGCAATCATGCAAAGTAGTAGTCCTGAATGTTTTTGTTAATATGACCCAACCGTCCTGTTCCCTCAGGGGTCAGTGTCAGTAGTAGAGTTGTACACGTTACCGTCGGACAACTGCCCCTGCCATACTCCAAGGATTAATGACCAACCAGTGTTCCCCCTTTTAAAGGTTGATTGATTGAGTCCTTCTCATTAGACCACAAGTCTACACACAACGTATCGATACTTTAATTGGTTAATTTAATGTTATTAATGCCGTTGTCCTAAGCATTTTAATCTTTAGTAATTCATGGTGACCGGGTATAACTGGTTAACAACACACATACGAACGACGCATGACGTTTGAAATGGCATGTGACAACGGACAAACTTATTGTACGGCTGAATATTTTAAATGTGCAAAGTGATAGTGGCGGCTGGCGCCTATTCGTGGTCATGCAGTCAAACTCAGCTGGACTCAGCAAAAGTGAACTGCCGCATAAATAGACACTATGATAAACTCGACTCGACAAAACTTGAATTAAAAGAAATACTAGGAATTTATATAAGTTCCGATCGAAATTCTTACGAATTTTTATGTATTGTGTAAGAGAGGAGGTTCGTTTGTTGGAACAGTTCTATAACAAAATTCAATTTGTATTCTGTGTCTATATGGGCAATTTTCGATGGAAAACGGAGACTGAATAAAATTATTTTGGTTTAAAAAAACAAAAAAAAAACACTTTACGTCAGGATGACGTCATAGCTGTCGACATCGAGCACAAAAATTATTATGGAAAAAGTCTTATATTGAAGTAAAAAGTGAACGCCACCCAATGACTCAATGCTATGTCATGCCACCACTAATGTCAATATTGGATTGCAATTTTTTCATCACAACATCCAATACAAGAATGGTCATTACGTGGCAATGAAAACTGACCAAAGTAGAAAGGAAAATAAAAAACAGAAATTAAGAAAATGTACATACGTTGACGTTACTGATTCAGTCTATTCTCTTAATACTGGTGGTCTGGATCTTCAAGGATTGGTAGGATCTTCAACTTTTTGTCAACTTTTGACACTGAAAAACTGAAAACTTTCTTGACGCAAAAGATGGTTTCTCGATCTCAAACCTTCCCGGATGAACTATCCCGCTTTCGATCCACCAATCTCTAAATAGTTTACGACCAAGGTGTGGAGATACTTTGGGGTACTTTGCGATGTGTCCACTTCCATCGCACAGGACGTTCCAAAATTAATGTCACTGCGCACTTCGGATATCCGTTTTTAAAATTGAAATAAGCCGAATCGACAAGTGACTATGCCTTTCCGGAGGGAGGTCAATTGAGTCAAAGTAGGATGTTAGTGTGGTAATGCATCTATTATGATGTGTCTCATTAAGAACATTATTAGAACTGACAGATTTGGTGGATTTTCAGTGCACTGTCGTAACTATAAATTGCGGATCCCGCTGCAATATCAATTAAGAGGCGGTAACTACATTATTGAATTTACTTTCGAATTTGGATTTTCCAATGCGGGGGTAAAAAATTAATTGAAGCATAAAATAGACATATCCTTGTAATGTGATCGGTATTGGGATTGTAGGTGGTACATGTAAATAAAAATTCGAAGTTTATACGGAAATATTATCCTGTAAAAATTAAACTTCCTCCAAATTCTAAGAATTATGAGTCGTATAAATGGTGATAATTCTCTCTCTCTACCGTATTTGCTCTAAATCCATATTATGTCTCTATTAGATCGCGATCTGCATGACAACCCGGGTGTATTTTCTCTACTTTCTCCATGCACCTTTAGGGAGAAAGTGGAGAAAGCGAGTGACCAGATATTTTTTAATACAACTAGGGATGGACCGAATACCGTAAATCCCCTGTCCCGAATAGTAACCCGGTCTCGAATACTAACTGGGTCTTTCTCCACCTTTCTCCATGTACTCTTATGGAGAAAGTGGTGAAAGTTTGTGACCTGCGACCTTGCCTGAACAAATAGTAACCCGGGTTTCTGTTCGGGGATTTACGGTATTCGGTTTTGGTCAAACGAATACTTCGCTCTAAATCCGTCAGGGGCTTTAATTTTGGTCATGTCTGTCCATAGAAATTCGTTTCAC
>JAQGCA010002410.1:0-14005 GCA_034698945.1 Protaphorura quadriocellata | reverse complement strand
AGCTGCAATTTACAGTTCCGAAGATTGTCATTACTTTAAATTATAACGACAATTATTATCGAGGCTCCGATTCGCTTGGGGAAAATTATGAAACTCCTCGTTTAAAAAAAAATATACAAAGGTGCACAATTATTGTGAGTGAAGGGGAAATTCCAAACAAGACGAATAATGTTAAGAAAGAATAATTGATTGATGTTCGTGGTGACATTCCTAAGTGGGTTCCCTTCGGATCAGCACCGCGCAATTGGGAAGGGGTATTTTTTTTCTTTGATTTGTAATAAACATCTTGCAAAATTATTTCTCGCCGAATCTTCTATTCTATTTTCATTTCCAATTTCTTAATTTCACAGTATGACTCGTTTAAATTAATTTCGCTTACAGAATTCGTACGAGCTATCGTGCGCTCAACATTGAACAACAGCAACAACAATAAAGATAAAATGTCATTACGTTAACCTACTTTTCAAATCGATACCCGTAAATTCTTACTTCCATTTTATTATTTATAATTGTTCCGCGTACCGATTGTACTTCCTGATCAGTATAGAATTCTGTCCACACAATGACATTAAAATATTTAATTATCATTATTATTAAATAATTAATTATTAAATTTGACAATGGCATAAATGTCAGAATCTCAAAATTACCGTATTTAGCGAACTGGAATGACTGTCTATCAGTTAGTTCAATGTGTATTTTGAGGATGGTCACTAATGTTAAATTACAAATCTAGCGGAGAAGGGCGGCACCAGATCTATTTCTTCTTATTCATATCGGATTAGAATTCGTTATCTGGTAATTGGCGTCTAATATCTCAATTTTGTATCATATTAAAATATCGGAATTATCTCATTCAATTTTTTCAAACCTGGTCAAGTAGTAGGTTAATATCTCAGAAGATCAGAAATATTTAATGAACACATCTGACACGATGATCTGTGTTACAGATATGTTCTCAAATTTAATTGTATCATTTTATTCAAAACTAACTTACTTGAAGTACCAGTAAAATAAAACCGAACCAGTCCCAGAGCACCAGAAAGCCACACGAGTTGAGAACTGAATGGACCGAAAGTTTCAGACGAAAAATGTGGATCCGAAGACTGTGCTCGTTCCAGCAAGAATTTTCTCGGATACATAAATTCTATCGACTCAAATATTTGTCTTGGGGGCTAAAAATAACTATTTTTATGACATACATATGTGCATAGGCGCTCTGCTTGGGTTGTAAGAGTGTTATCTTGGTTTACATCTGCTGCACTATCAATCAACCGATTCAATTCGGATTAAAAATGAGAACTCTAAAATATATTAACGAAAAATTAGTAGACCACCGAATTTCAAATTGTTCATACGTTAGAAGTTTTTCGAACGAAAAGACGAACTGAACTACACTCTGTTCAAACAGAAGTGAAAACATTCAAATGTATCGGCGTCGGAATCACCTCAAATATCGTTAGGCGCTTTGTATGTCAAAATATTCATTTTCAGTAATAATAGTCTTGGAGGTAGCCCGTATCGCTTCGCTATGGTGAGGGTGAGAGTTCTTTGAACAGATATTTTGCGGTAGCTGCTTTAAATAATGTTTTGCCACTAAATATTATTTCAATCTGCATAGGGTCGTTTCGTTCCCTCAGCCAAGCAGGAAGCTCTACTATTCCAAAAATTCACGACCACACGCTGCGAGACCATGCCTTTCTGGCGAATGTGAATTTGACTTGAGTATTTTAATTATAATGTCAATATTTGAATTAATTATCTCCATTATAAATATATACATGCAATTACATTCTTGGCTCAAATTCTTGCTCATCCACAAATTCTGTAGAGGAGAACTTGAAAATACTAAAGAAAACCACATGTGCCAATACATAACCCAAAAGATAGCATTATCATATCGCCATACGAAGTCTTCTATTCAGTCGGATTGATAATATTTGGTGTTTGGTTTAAAGAGATGTCTCATTTCGAATGCCAATTACCTTGGAATTCAAAAACCCAAAAAATGAAAATTCAATTCTAGAAGCTATTAAAATCGTAGTTTTTTGTAACTAAAATATTGTCAAAAAATGTGGAACGCTTCACGATTTTGCGTGTCATCCTTGCGCAGGGGCCATGCTAATCTTCTCTGTATCGTTCCAATTTTAGTATATGTAGGCCCGAAGGCACTACGAAAGACTCTCTCTCCCTTCTCGTATATATAGTACGGGATTTCAACGCCGAATAACCTGAACTGAATTCTTACGAAAATTCAATCGTTAATCTTTACTACAAAATACGAGTAATAATTTGTCAAAATTTTAATGCAAATTATCAATAATTGAAATCATGGCTTTGAATCAACATGCTGACTTTTAATCTGCGTTTAAAAAATAAGTTCTCATTTTCAATTAATCATTTCAGTCTATGTTACTGTCAGTACCTACATACTGCGTACATATAAATCAATCTTTGAAAAGCTCTTGATATGGTATTTGATTTGATATGGTATGGTACTTCACTTAACCGTTTTTTTTCTTTTCGCCAACTTCACTTTCAAAACTGGAGTCAAAACTGGAGTGAAGTTGGCGAAAAAAATAATTCGCCAACTTCACTTTCGCCATTTTCACATGGAATCTTTTATATGCAGTAGACCAGATGAATACAGGTAGACTTGGTCTTGTTAATTAGTTTATTTAGTTTTCGTATTATATAGTATCTGTTTTTACTTTACACGCCCTTCGATTGCCTTACAATCAAGACACCACATATATTACACTTTAATATTTAAGAAGAACATTGGACTAAATTGAGCGCTCACGTACCACACAGCAATGATGACGCTATTAATATTTATTGTTAGTTTGACTTGGTTATAAGTTCAGTGTAAGTTATTAGTTTTTCCAAATTATGTGCTTGGGTTCGCAAGAAATAAAATTAATTCACGGCAACTTGTGACATTGCTTGGACAACTCGTCATTAATAACTATTAATTATATTTTAGCTATATGTTGTCACTTCCTAACTATTTAATGGCGCACTAGACCGATTGAAAAACAAATTCTAAATAGTTGATAATACACCAGAAAATGTAAACCTCTTATTCACATTGTTGCAAGGGGAGTCTAGATAAATTAGCATAGAATGTAATGTCTATTCCACTGTAAGTAAGTCCTACAATCCACTCTAAACGAATGTTCCAATTTATAAAAAATAATTAGTAGTTGTAATCAATACTCTCCGTAACATAGACTAAAGATAAATAATATTAAACGCTTGAGCTTTAATTCCGTACATACCATACAAGTAAATAAGCGTAGGGGAGGGTACACCGTGGACAGATATTACATGAAGTAGACATTTTAATGTGGAAATAATGAGATGTACTGATTAATCATGCTAGTCGCGCTCTGCATCGCACAAGAATTAGTAGGGAGACTTGCAAATTCACAGAATTGGAATTAAATTTCCACCATGTCTACGTATGCGCTTCTCTATTTGTCGCCCTAGATAAGTAAAGGAGGAAATCCAGGCAAAATTTTACCTCAATGCGAGAAATCATGATTTTTGGTTAGTTTAGAATTCCCGGACATGGTGGTGTGTAGATATTAAAGGCACCAGTTCAAAATGAAACATTACATCTTACTTCTTCTGGGAATCCGTGTAGAGTTTATCACCCTTCCTAATTACTGACCGGCATTCCGTGATTTTATATCCGATTCAATTTGAATTGTAAATATTGCCAGAGAAATGGTAACTCGGTATTGCGAAAACGAATAAATGCGTCACCAACCCTTTCAACAGTCATTCACGCAACCCTTGCTGATGGTTGAGGGTTCCATTCCTCGGGCTTACAATAGATTATGGTTGTTTTAAAGAGTTTTCGTCGACAGAGGCTTTGGTACACTAATGGGTGTTCCTTCAGCAGTCTAAGTGTGTGAAAGTTTGATCGTGCTTGACCATGAGTCGATTGTGTCTGTCTACTTCCTTCAGTATGTATAAACTTTAGTGGAACTGTCAAAATTATTTTAACTTTAACCATTATTTTAAAACATCCGTAGGCAGGGAAAGTCAAGAAACAAAATCCGAATTCGTAGATACACTGCTGGACTAAGAATTATATGAAGTCTTAGAATTTTAGAGGAGTTTTACAAGTAGGTAAAAAGGGGTAAAAAGTACACAATTATAGTGCGCTTTAATTTTTGTTCCAAGATTGAGGTTTTTCGATCACACTTGCAAATATGTCACTCAAACTTCAAAGAGAAATTAGAAAATGATTTTTAAAAGGAAAGACTATTGCATTGTTATGTGAAATTATTTTATATATAACAATTAGTAGGAAGCAGTTAAAATCGGAAGCTATATATTTAGCATTAATGGTGTCACGATTAATGGTTTTATTATCAGACTGCGAAACGAACGGAAGTTCTGACGAAAGCGTTAATTTCTTTCAATTGGCGAACTGTCCAAAATGTATTTCTGACGCGATTTATTTGTGACATCCTAGCCTCGGAGTCAGAATGAGCCTAAAAAAAGTTGTTAATTATAATTAAAGTAATCCCAGTTGTAAATTACAATCACAACTACGATATCGAAAAATCCTTCAGGTTTTGGATAGTGTTAGAGAACTTAATCATATATTGACTCTATCCTTGGTGATTCATCACTCCAGTTGATTGTAAAAAAGGTTTGTGTACATACTATTGAGTGTCTGGAATGTAAGAAATGAAAGTTCATCGCAAATATGTGGTAAACGCATTCCCGAACGACCACTACGTTTAATGATCTCCAGCCAGAAATGAATTTCCCTCACCTGCTAATTTGTGATACAAATAAATGCTATCCTCAGAATTTCTACGCGGGTGCTTAGTATTACTTTATTAGGTAATAAAACTTTATTCTACATAATAAATATTTCAGTAGAAACTAAACACTGAATTAAAAAATATTTGCGGTGAATTAAAATTTTGGTGAAGATTTCCCATACGAATGACTTATTTTCGAGAAGTCACATTGAGCCACATTCCATCGATTGGTTTCATCGGACTTTCGGTTGAAAATGTCATTGGGATTGTCGTCCTCTCTGTAGGTTTAAGGACGAAATCATGAACGAGATGCGCAATTGCTGCTTTTCCTTCCGTGATTGCAAATCGATTTGCTAAAATAAGAAATAAGCCAAAGTTAAGTCAATTAATTCTATAATGGCGAGTCTAATTTGTATTAACATACCAATACAATTCCGTGGACCAACACCAAATGGCATATACGAATAAGGATTCCTCTGGTTCTTGTTCTCCTTGTTAAATCGCTCCGGGATGAATGATTCCGGCTCTGGGTAATGATCTGGATCATTGTGAATTGACCAAATTGGGACGCTCACGATTTGACCTTTCTGGAATTATAATTCTGTCCCTGGAATTTTGTACTCTTTGGTACATTTTCTTTCCGTTCGAGATGCAGGTGGGTATTTCCTCAGGGTTTCTAAAAATGTGGTTCAATTGTTAGTCAAATTTTGAGAAATGTTTACCTTTTTTGTTTTTAATTACCTGAAATGACCATATCCAAATACTCCAACTGATTCACAACCTCATAGTTCAATTCCCCATGTTTCGCCACTGCTGTCTTCAATTCCTCGGCTAATTTGGACTGAATTTCTGGATGAAGAGCCAATTCATATGCAGCATAAATTAAAAGCGTCTCAATCGTATCAAATCCAGCAAGAAAAAACAGGGTGCATTGTGCCACTAAAAGTTCATCAGTCAATGGAATTTTTATGGCTTTCTGCTGCCCATCTTTCTCAGATATTTCTAAACCGTCCTCATCGTCACCACCATTATTATCAGCACTTCTTGACTCCATCAACAATTGCAGAAAATCGTTTCTTTTCTCTCCTGTCGAATCACGATGTTTGATTGTTTTGTGAACAACATCTCTGAAGAAATGAAAAGCTTCAATGTCCAAAACAGATAACCTCAAGTACGAAAAGAGGGTCGGAGCCAGAAATGACATAAATAATTTTATTTTGCCAAACCATCCAGAGAATTGATTCTGGAATCGAAGACCCATTGTTGCAAAAATTGAATTTTGATCCTTAAAATTATGACTTTCAACACCAAAAGCAGCTGAAGCAATCACGTCCATTGTGTATCTTCCACAAGCATCTCTCAAATTAATGTCTGGAGAATCTTTCGTTTGTGTCTTCAAAAAAGCTGCCAATTTTTTGGATGATTCCGTAAATACGCTAAACATTTTTCGGATTTTCCCAGTTGAGAAAGTTGGGCTGAGTGTAGCCCTCAAGTCCTTCCATTCTGGATTGTCCATACTAAAAAGCATCTTGTGGAATAGAGTTGGGTCATTCTTACTGCCAAACGACCGACGATTTGTGAAATGATCAAAATCTTTGACCATAACGTTCTTGATGAGATCCAAGTCCAGGAGGTATGCAACCGGCCGACGGAATTCCATAATACCGGCGAATTTGACTTTACCGAATGTCTTCATTTTCTGATACATTTTATTGTCCATTTCATGAAATGGGAGTTTAAGCATGATTCGTTCCCAAAATGTCCCGAGGACTTTACCTTCCACCCAAGGAACACCTTGCTTTGGCCAAAAGTCGTCATTCCCGTAAATGTAAGCGTTAATTCCATAGGCTACGAGACCAAGGAAGATTAAAATTGCAATGAACCAAAACATTTTAAAAATTTCTGCGCACAAATATTGCAGTGAGATTTGGAACAGAACTGATTATTCCTGGTAAATAAACCATTTATATATACCTACCAGTTAACTGTTTTCCTGCACTCGAAATTGTCACGAGTACTACATTTTACATGAAGTAGATTACCTTATCTGAATTATTTGGAGTGTTATTCAATTACCTTGTTGTTTTTGCTCAATTATCCAGCTTTATCACAGACAATCACAATGCTTGCCTTGCATGAAAACAAAAATCATGTGAATGTGATTCAGTACGATACATTCACATTTCAAGTGAAAATTTGTCCTCATGCTGATAGTCTAAAAACATTTTTTTTCAACTCAATGAATGATCTCTAGTTCAACTAGAACATTGAACCTTGAGTCGTTCAGAAATCATGTGAATTATTATTAGCAAACAATTTGGTAACCGTCAAAGACAAGCTCGTGACATTATTTTTGATATTACTGATCCCACATCACATGATTGCAATTAAACTGACTCGGGATTTAAGTCAACAGTCCTTCAGCCTCAGAAATTTGTCGTATTTAACAGTCAATCCGTTGTACATAAAAGTTCCTGGCTACTTTGACGAGGGTTCGTCAAAAAGTACACATATCGTATGCTGGTTGATTTAAGAATAATTTTTCTACAATGGCGATGAGTGTTTGAAGCTCCCAGGAATCAAATTGAATTCAACCCATTTCTCCAAGAAATGGTCTGACTGATTACGTAGAAACTCAAATAAAAAACTCAAATTTTGTATTTTTACTTCAGCAATAAATTCAGAATTCAATTTTCTTTTGGTGAATTTAAGCTTAGGAGAGAAATGTGAGTTCGATGATGATATCCCATCTATTTTAAGTTTACATTCTGATTTCAAATCATTTTACTTTGATTCGGAGTGAAATTTGTGAAAAATTGCGCAGAATGTTTATAAGCACAATTAAAATTGAGCAAAACAAATGAAAGAGACTACCGAAATCGTTTATTTGAGCTTACTTGATTATTCTTATGCCTGGTCGGAAATGCATTCACACGTACTGATGTGTCTTAATAAAAATGGACCGCCCTGAGGTATTACAGTGAATTATTTATAGGTAACGATCACCTTCAAAAAGAATTCTCTAATTTCACCACACCTTATAAATTCTGTCAGGAAGGATGGTCGGATCGACCTAATTGCTGTATATTCGGATTCCTCATAATAGGCTTCTAGTAGCACAATCCATCCACAGAATTCCAAAATTCTTATTACAACAGAGATATTCAATTGGAACGTAAATGAGATATTGGTATTTCACATGCATTCATCTTCTTTCACATTTTTGAAGGGTCCATTTCTATCGAGATACTTAGTACATTAGCGTGAGCATTGAATGTCTTACACTTTAGACACACTTTGTAGTATTTACTCAAACTAGCCTAGGCGAACTTGATTAAAGGCCTTAGCGCTCTTAAAAATTTTGTGTAAAACGCATTATTTTTTACAGTCGATACATCAGTTGAAAATCTGGCCAATCTGACGATGCTCACATTCCGATGTGATATCCTTGCTTTCTTGTAAAAAAAATCCTTCAAACTAGCGCCAATATAAACGCGAATCAGTTTACTGTTGTTGTTTTTGCTTAGTCTTCAGTCTCTTTATTTAAGCGGCCGGTCTCAGATTCGCGTCCATCAGTCCAGAAGTCAGATAGCACATCAGATCAGATAGCACATATATTTCGTTCTAGAAAATTGAAAATTTTAGAGAAGAAACCTAAAGCAAAAGTGGAAATGGAGAAAACCATGGTTAATTACGACCGATTATATTGTCGTAAACTAAAATTACATAGAATTGTATGCAACGGAATTTTGCGACACGCTGTGATCAAAGTTTGCCCCCAACTTTCTCCGTTTCTTCAGTTGTTAATACGTACAGTTAATTGTTTGGTTTTTCAATCATCCACTACAAGTTGCTAACTTGTTAACTCGCCTCTGCAGTGGGCTAGATATCGCCACCACAACATCCTGTACAATTTCATCGGTGTCAACCCGCAATCTCCAAGATTATCGGTTTTTGCCGAAACATATACTAAGCAAAAGTTGTACTGAAAACCGTGTGAGCCCCCTTGCTTTAAACAATCGCTGTCAATTGTTTCATTTAAATAGTCTCCTCCACGTTTCATTAAAGTGTGCAGTGATCTTTCACAATGAAGAAACTAAGTGGCTGGGTAATCGCACTCACACTTTTTGTTACTCTTCTGAGTGTTGTTCTATTTGTTCATGCTGAAGCGGATTTAGTGGAACTACCAATCCCAAGTATTCTACAACCGATTGAAACAATGAAAGATTTGGTACACGAATGCAGCGACGGTAAATTCATTCAATTCAATTAAGATATTTTGAATGTATTTAATTTTAAATTAATTGTGATGTCCTAATCGTGTATAGATCCAAGCAGCCCATGCATTCAAGCCTACAAAAAATAAGGAACAGCTGAAGGCCAAGTTTAAGCTAAAGTTCTTCCCAATGATTTTTGAAAATTGTATTTTATTAGAAATTTTAAATTCACCAGGAAAATTGAATTTTGGAGCAAATAAAGTGCGAGTAACTTTTACTTGGAATAATTGCATAATATTCCAACGGGCTTGTGCCCTGATAATTTTAAAGGACGTCAGATTATGAAAGTAGGTTGTAACTTAATTGAAAAAGAGCGAAAACATTCACTAATTGACACTCATTGTAATTCATGCCTAAACTCCCGTGGATTCGACCAACGGGATAGACCCTACACACACATTTAACAAGGCCTTGTAGTAGTAGTAAAATAAATCCAAAACAGCCAATGAATGAATATCCCAATACAGCGAGGTAGCTAAGGCAGCCTGTAACTTACAACAGGGTTCCGAAGAAATCATCGTATCAATTATCACGTAAAGGCAGTAGCAAACCATAAGCCATTTAATTTGCATTTAATATTTTTTCATTGTTCGTTCATTTCAAACAAATTGGTAAGATAGATAGAAGAGTCAGACGACTAGTGAAGAATGTCCAAATTAGTTTTATAGCATCGCACCAAATCAGAAATATATTTCTAGTGCTTCATTTTTGTATACTAATTGATTGTCTTACGATGCAGACACAAGTTAACAACTAACAGTTAATAGGTTGTGTTGAACTCCCACAATAACACACCAAGGAGGAAGAAAATATATCAATCTGATTTTCGTTCTAATCAAAACCGTTATCAAATTCCTTGTATGTTAACAATAAAAGACATAAAAAATCGCCAAACTTATTATTGTCGTTTTTTGTCAGATTCTGTATTAAATACGGTAAGAATAGCATTGAATGTATTTTGTTTTCCGAAAGCTCCAGGAATATAAAAGTTCAATGAAAATCTCTTCTGATCATTTCATTCAAACTGGCAACATATTTTGTTTATAGATGTTTAGGTGGCCTTATTCGAACTTTTTGTTTATCGGAGACGCCAAGAAGGTCCTGAGAGTTTCAACCAATATTTAAAGTTATTATTACTAAATTCTTTGGAATTGTTCGTGGTCCTACATTTTAGTTATTTGTCAGAACAAAGCCAGGATTAAACATCGGTAAAAATAAATATTAATTATTGTATAATATTTTTTTAAATTAATTAGGTGTGTAAATGCGTAACACATTCGGTCCAGCACCACGAATATTAGAATGAACACTCTTGCTACCGCTAACCATGTGAATCAAACTCCGTACAAACTGGTACAAACTGGTTTCTAATTTAACATGTTGTAAATGCTTTCTGTGATAAAAGCAATATCTGAACTTACGAAAACGCAGTAGTAACAATTGATAGAAAATACTGTATTAATCATAGAAGTCGATATTCCTTTCTTATGAAACCCTTTCGTAGACGAAGTAGATATTATGAAGCAACTTTAATTAATACAGTAGTTATGGTGTTCCATGCCAAAGGTGCGTATTTTCCGATAGCAGTAATAGCTGAAAACAAACCCTAATAAATTAGAAGTTCAAAATTAACCTTAATGAATCCGTCCTCAACGTTCGGTAATTTATTCGAGCTTTAAATAAAGTTAAGGTCAACGTGAAATATACAGGGTGAGTCATAAGTATTTTCCCCCTCCAATCGTGCAGCCGAAGAATAACATTTTCACAACGAGCTATGTAAGACAGTTTGTGCAGAATTTAAAGTGAAGTCCATGTTGTTCGTCATGTGCTGGAGATAATGTAGTAGTAGAAGATATAGTAAATCTTGAACTGGTTAGTCCGAAATATATACATGACCGCAATAGCTGAATAGGTTCAACAAGATTGTCTATAGAGTGTATCTCATCTTTCCGGGATAGCTAGAGCTTTATCAAAATATTCTATAGAATGCAGACACGAATGCTTTCATTGGGTATCTGTCCATTCAAAAACAATAGGCTTCTGGAAATTCCATAACTACGGACGTTCCACGAAAACAACCATGTTAAAATATTTTGCAAAATATACATGGCTTATGGAGAAGTAAACAAACTATTTTCCCTTAGCAGAGGCCTATTGTTTTTGAATGAACAGTAGTCTCGGTGGTTTGGTCAAAAAATTTTGATACCTTGCTTCTGAAGTATAAAATTTGATATCCCAGGCTAAGTTGTAAATGGATTACGAGCATACCCATGAACCACCCTGTAATGCCTGCTTCTATGGAGCAGGATTGAAGATTTGGTTGACCTAATCATACTTGCCCTGTGCACTTCACGACTAATCTCCTCGCACTAATTAACCACATCCTTAAATTATGGACATACATAGTCTGGATTATATGAACGAAGCAAAATTGTAAATATAAAAGGATTAATTTCAATCAGAGAGTTTGAAATTTTGGCTTCTGTGTGTTCACACGCACTGCATCAATATTAAAAGACATTAATAAATCAGAATAATGAAACAATTCAATTGGATAATTGTTCTGATCAGTTTACTTGTTTTCATCGTCGGTGGAAGTTTGGCTGGGGTTTATCCGAGTGAACTGTACAAACGTTCAACCAATGTTGAGCCCGAAAGGAAATGTACTAAAGGTTAGTAACTCACTTATTTTCGTGACGTATTTACCGAATTAGAAGACGGATGACCGATTTTGATCTCCTAAATTATTAAATGAAAAAATACAATTCTCGGGAACAATGTAACCGAAGTGGTTCTAATTCAGTAAACACGAGAGTATGCAATTTATAATCAGAGTGGAAATATATATTTGTCTGATTACTGCTAGGGCCTGATGGCAAATACAAGTGCTCAAGAGTGAATTGAATAACCACACTCCGTTCCAGTAACAACTAAGGACCTTGGAGAAATATATTTTTTACAATTTATAATGAGAACAGTATGATACGACCTGTATAAAATCATTCATAAAAGTAAAATTAATAAAATTTATTCTAAGGTTTACTAGTGCAGTTGGTTAAATTAATTTCTGGGAATTTTATTCACATGTTTCAAGTAGAAATATGAGGTTGTTTCACTCAGTGAGCCCATAACTGCTCTTTAGTCGTACTAGGATCTTTATTTATTTCAACTTTGAGTTCCTTCCATCCGATACGTGTAGAATTGCTCCGATCGGGAGACAATTTCAGAACAAGCTCTTCTCCTCTTCCTCAGGAGTTCACATTTCAGTGAGCTCCAAACTAAATATGTTGTCCTGGATTGTTCAAGCCTCATCACTCAAGCTAAATGTTAATAGTCACCTAAACAAACCTTGCTTGAATTTCGCAGCAGGAGCGAGTAGTAACAATAAACTGACGAACCACGACCTATTTGTACTTTTACAAAAAATATTACGAATTAAATTATACTGAACATACATAACTGAATTATATAATTCTGCTTCGTAATTGAAAATAATTAGGAATTAACACACCCCTAGTCGGAGAAACCACACCTAACTTGAAAACGCAGTTTTAGAAAGACGAATTTCTGAATTAACTGACTATAGTATTTGCCTAATCACATAATATGTTGAAGTTGTAGAAATCAATTGATGATTCACAAATTACAGTTCAATATGAATGGAAATTGTTAAATCTGCTCTGTAGCTGTAACATTTAATCATTTAGCTCGACTTGTCTGAAAAAGTGATGCAAACAATGCTCAAAATCTAAAGGGATTGCACGATCGTTAGCACAAATGATTTCTATCGAGATTTCTGAGCAGAATTTTTGCATTTTGCAGTTGGCTTAATGAGTAGAGCCAAGGATTGCGCAGATTGTGCAAAGATTCGCACAGAAAATTAGGATAAGATAGAATTAATCCAAAAGAAATCAGAGAAGAGATCATAAATATTTCAGTTCAGAATCGCTGTTGGCTTGACCTTGCTTTTCTTCTTTGACGAAACTAATAGCTCACTAGTACTCCCAGATAATATTTTCTGCAAAATGCATAGCTCAGTCTTTCGGACAACCACCAGGTATAGAATACATGTTAGGAAACATGTTAATTGCTAAGTATGTGATAATGTGATCCCACTCAGAGCATACCATTCTTTCAACTTGACTACTTTAATTGCAGTTATTAGTTATTAATTCGGCAAATAGGCTACAAGGTTAAGCAATCAAATCCATTAACAAAACGAGTGAAGCTTCAAGTGCTAGAAAGATAAGCAGTCCATGAAATGTGCCGGAAAGAATTGGAGGTACTTGTCAGACTCAAGGTAATTGTGGCAAATTATTTTCAGGAATATTTGATTCAGAAAGATGACGGCTAAATCGAAAACGATAATTAATGCGACATGAAATTGACAATCTCCGTACTGATGCCTCTCCAACAATAACAGCTCATTGTTCTCCCCAATTTTTTTCAATGTCGATAAGCGCTGGCTTCCATTATGACATCATTTTAAACTTAACGTTTACGGAGTTAACTTCAGAACCGATTCCAGATATCCTAGAGACTGTGATACCATAACCTAATATAAGTCTGTAAATTTAAACTTTATTGGAAAATTGTCCAGGGAGCAATATTTCGGTCAGACATACGCCATAACCAGACATTCGATAATTTTAAGTAACAGTTGCATATTTTCCAAGAAAGCATAACTTTTACCGGACCGGAACTACATTAATAGTTTATAAGGTATACATAATAACAATTAATCACAGGTGAGTATGTTGGTACGGGCTCTTGACTGGCTAGTTCTGTCGTGGGTCCCTCTTCCAGGCATAGAAGAACCAGGAACACTTTAGTGTTTCTTCCATGGAGTGATTGCATACTGTTTTTTGTTTTTTTATTAGAGTGCGTTAGACCTGCATTCACACATACTAGGTATGCTTATTGATTGTCTCATTAGTCCAG
>JAQGCA010002409.1:0-14006 GCA_034698945.1 Protaphorura quadriocellata | reverse complement strand
TATTTAACAAAGGTCTGAGTATTGATAACAGTTTATTCTGAAAACGATGGTCGGACAGACTGAGACTGTCTTACATGTCAGAAGTCAGACACAATTCAATTCATTCAATTTACAAACGGAGCACTGATGACTGAAAATTTGCGCAGTGATAAGGCATCATAGACAATTAAAATGATAATTACCGGTATGGGTTCCATATCTAAGTGTGCAGGACGGGCGTAAGGAGTTCGTTCCTTCTTTTTATTGAAAACACTGCCTGAAAATTCAAAACCGTCCGAATCGTCATCATCGTCCGAGTCACTGTACCCAGCTGGACGAGCCGAAAGAATCGGCTTTTTTGGTGGCATCCTACCTCAGTCGTCAATACAAAAACAAATCAAAATGATCAAATTTCCAAACACTTTTCAAGTTCAAAGTTTATTTTTTTGATAGTACTTACTTAAAAAAGTAAAAAACAGTCAAATTATGAAAAAGTGTGCAGCAATTTGCTAAGTAAAATATCCAACAAAAATCAAAACAACAGAATTCAAGTTTTGCGCGTTTGAAAGAGAAATAACACAGAGTGCACTTACAGGGTGATCCATAACTGACAAATAACTTCCAGACGATGAAACGATGTGTATTTAGTATTTACACGGTTAGGCAAATACGCTGCGGTAAATAAACAGAAATAAATACGGTGTGGTCCATAACTTATACATACCCGTTGTAAAGAGTACCCGGCCGACAGTATGCATTTCTGCCTTCCAATCATCCTAATATCCCTCTAATGCTATTAATGGGTTATGCCAAAGCCTGCGACCGGCGACCACCAACACCTGCGTTAGGCGACCGGTGCCAACGCACCGCCTAATTTCGGAGAAATAAATTTCGCTTCAGATTAGGTTTGTATTTTTAAAAAGCGTTTGAAAAGTTGAAGATTAAATCGGCCACATTTTGAGAATGGACATTCACAGAACTCGGGGATAAATGAGACAAATGGAATCCTTGAGTTTCAGATTTGGCTGCACTTATGTGTGGAGTTTATGAAATTTTACACGAAAAGGAAAACATCCCGACACCGCGAGATAAAATTTGCGTGATAATTTCGGTTTCACTGAAGAATAGTCAAAATCGGAAGTTTTCAGTAATTGGTCTCCGAATTCTTTGGTAAGTCTTCATTACCAAATAATCAATCAATGGATAAAAATTTGGAATGAAATTCACTAATTCAGCAAAAGACGAAAGAATGAAATAAATATTTTGCACGTCCGTCTAATTTCTAATATTCTAGAATTTAGAATTAAAATTATGAATTATTATAAAAAGTCCATTTATGCATAGTTATATTGCTATATTGCCCTTGTAACATTACGGTTGAGTTCCCTGCATGCATGGGTTCCAAATTTTTCTTCAGTTCTAGATCACAGGGTAGCATGGGATTTCCAAGCTCACATGGTTTAATCAATGGTTCAGTCAACTAATCAGTATTATTTTTGTTAAAGATAATTCATAGTTGACAGTTGACATTCGCCGCTACGACGGTCGAATATCATTTCGTTGAGTATTTTTAAGAACTCCTTTGAAGTCGCCAATATGTAAATTCTCAATCGAAATTATGATTAATGGACAGGAACAGGACTGACACAAAAATAATCAATTAAATATTTTGTAGAAAATAATGGTGAATCTGACGGCAATCCTGTTCCGAAGACATCCCTTCAATGTCAAAATGGATCCTTACTGGAGAAAGCGTCAAATTCTGAAACTCTCTGCTCACTTTTATGGACGTGCGCGAAATTGTTTTTCGATTGCAATTCGTCGTGTTCAGCGATCTCTTCAAAATGTGACGAGAGGTCGGGACCTTCGGAAAAGAGCTTACCACAGACTATGGGAAGATCGTATCACAGCTGGATGTCAAGAATTGGGTTATTTGCCACAAGGAACTCGATCAATGATGGAAGGTCTTGCTCAGACACAAGTTCTTCTCAATCATCAAACCATAGCAAATCTAGCAATTTGGGAGCCAAGAACTTTCAAATCTCTCAATAAAATTGCAGCTGTGACGGCTAATGATCCGGAATCTGGCGTTGGGAAAATTGACCAACTGGGTCCGATTCCTGCAGGAGTTGTTATCCCTAAAAATAAACTTTGAACTATCCCAGTTTCCCAGTAAACGACCAATTCGGTATCAATTAATTATTGTACTTTTACTGCAATTGTTAAGTCAGATGATGTTTAGTCAATTCCTTTAGAAAAATTAAATGTTTTCTATTGAAAATACACAAGTCTGCGTACGTAGTTAAGTTCTTACTCCTGCTATTTTTGGACAAAGGACACCCCACAGTTCTTACACAAAAGGTAGGCCGTTGGATTTCGCTGTATTTTTTATATTGGGTTGATGATATTTCGGGGTATGACCTTCACAAAACTTGTTCATAATGTCAAGAGTTACAACAAATGAGAAATGCAGCCAAATCCAACAGGTCTTGCCGTGCCGTAGGACCCCACAGTAACTTTGAGGGCCTTCAGAAATACATGGCTTAATTATGAGATCCTCGATTGAACGTCTTGGTATAATTGGCGTAAAATATTATAAATGAAATTCAAAATTGTGTGTTGTACCTTCTACAAGGCTATTTACATCGAAATCGCCCAAAATTCTGTAATTTTCTTAAACTACATTCCCGAGACAGTCATAATATGTGAAGTGTCGAATTTAAGAATTAAGTCAATCTAATCCAATCCGATGATGTTGAACACGGCGGACAGGAAAAATGAATTCAAAGAAACGCCTGATTTTATTTTGAGTAAAAAGTATTTAAAAGTGTCAGCAAGACAGGAAAACGTTTCAAAACATCTCTATGTTACATCTCCACTAGAGAGAACGATGAAAAATTGATACCTATTCCTAAAGTCTAAAGTTAGAAAAAATTGGATATTGATTTTTGAATTTTAACTCGGGAGCGGAACAACATTATCCAGTCGAAGCTGTCCTTGATTTTCAGTCAGGAATAACAAGTCTGCTGTCGTTTGTTCTATTATAGCTTCTTCTACTCTTTCGTGCATCTGTAAAAACAGCAATATTGTACAGATTAGCATTAAAGAAATATAATACGGAAGACATCGATGTAAAAAGAATGATGCGGCCATTTATTATGTGCACGACTTACCCCTTTGCAATCAAAACCTTTTGGAAAATGGGCAAAATCTGGTCCGAAGTTAACCGTTACGGTCGTGTTCTTATAGACCGATATAGTTGGAAGATAAATTCCTTCGTAGATGTCCTCGTAGGCCACGCCTTGACAAATTCCATTCCTGAAAAATATTATCTTCGAACCCTTTCTTGTAGTCTTCAAGTCACACTCTTGGGTAATGTCCTTTTCTTCGTAGTAAAGATGGGATTTGAATCTCACCAAAGGCTAGTAGAACAAAAAAAATTCAAGTCAAATCGAATTAAGCTTACAAGGTAAACGTTCCAAGTGATCAGAAACCTAAAAATGACCTGTTAATTTTTCTTCAAGTTCTTTCATTTATCACAGTGTGTGAAATATCTCGTGCCAATGCTGCAAAATGCTTTTGGTGACCTCCAGAGGTCAAGATGTAATGTACAATGTACAAACATACATGGAAATTTTAGAGACGATTTCCGGAAAAGACCTCACTTGTGTGTGTGGTAAAAGTGAGGCCTTTTGTGGTATGGTAATGGTTTCTAAAATTCCCGTCAATGTACATTACATCTTGACCTCTGGAGGTCACCAGAAGCATTTTGCAGCAAAAGTGGCACGAGATATTTCACACACTGTGTTGGCATAAGCAAATGAACCTGCAGAAAAATTTTCATGTCGAAAATCGGTGTTCACTTGCAGAGGTTCTCTTGTTAGTTCAAATAATGCCGTGATAACCTTTCCTAGGCGACCTTCCCCCACAATCATTCTGCAGTCCAGTTCGCCCAAAAGTCGTACCCACTTGTACGCCAAGACACATTTTTGTCACTTGAATCCGGTCGCCCAAGACAGGTTTCACTGTATTTCCACCTCAATCAAATTTTTACTAATTACCCTATCCTTCTGAGAAGGAGGTACGATGGAAGCCAGACTCTTGGGTCTTGATAAAATGATGAGGATACCAACAGTGTCATTCAAAGTGTATCCGCCATTAGAATAATGTTTTCCTTTGGCTTCATGGAATTTTGTACCATAGATTGATCTCCAGGAATAACCATATTTGTCAAAACCCAGTGGGGCTTGAAGATTAGTATTTTGTTGACCAAACCCAATTCGACAAGCACCTCCTTCTGGCAAATCTGTAATCTTAGCCTCCCAGTACCACGAACCTTTGTTGACACCTAAAATGTAGATAAGTGAGATTGGCTCATTAATTGGTCCAATTCCAGGTTAAAATCAAAACCTATATGTTCAGCCCTCAATGATATTTTTGGCCGAACATTTCCTGCTATGATCACAGATATTCTATTAGTTCCGGGAATAAATTACCAAAATTTTCCATATTGAGAAAAATAAATCATAGATGCAAGTTAAATGTTCGTAGAATTCGTTCGAATATGCTACTGAAGTACCGAATGCCGAAAAGTTCATTCAACCGATTATGTATTCTGTGCATCGTTATATGCAAATTGACTGGACATATTTAACATTATTTGGCAAAATATAAACTAATCCACCTTAAAATTTGACCAAATTCGAATTGTTGAAATTCAGCTAAACGTCGAATGACGTCATTCGTTATTTCGGTACATTTCTATCGGAAATTGAACCTAACCATTTGTACTATGTAGATATATTCGTCAACTCTAAACCGAATTATCCGGAATTTAGAAATCAAAAAACCAAAGTTATAATTAATCGATTTAACATGCTCTTACCGTGCGTCGCTCTAATTAAACAATATCCTTTGTCCCCGGTCACTGACAATCTGTCTTCTGAGACCTTGAGTTGAGGAGCTCTGTCATGCAAAGCCAAGAGTACACAAGAAGGATTCAAAACACGGTAAAGCCACCCAGGAATCGGTTTTCCAGCCCAGTCACTACTTTCATCAAATTCTTGTCGAAATGGTGCCATGGAATCAGGTTCTGCTAAAATATATCGGTAGCCTTCTTTGTTGAATGGATGTTCACTTGGATAACCATGCCCAATCATTTGTTTCGTTAAAATATCTCCCCGAGTTTTCTTTGCAATTGATGCTTGGCTGAAACCAACCAAATCCGCTACAGTTCGACGTTTTCCTCCTCTTCTAAGAGTAGCATTGGAATCTGTAGGGAAATATTGTGATTAATTTATTGCCAATTCAGAGCAACATTTTGTTTGAATAAATGTTCAAAAGTGGAACATTAGTTAGAGAACGAATATGACGCTACATAGTATCCTTTCTTAACATCATCATTCGCCGAAATATCACTAATTGAATATTTACAAACTCGATTATATTTCGCTAACTTTGCAATTCAGCCACTCGTAAATGTCCACTTCGAATCATGGCTTCATAATTTGGTCGAATTTGAGTCAAATCCAAACAACTCAACCCAAAGAACGGTGAATCAGGATCGTTCGAATCTTCTTCGCACGTTAACCAAGTCCCGACGTCTTTGATGAGAGTCCGTGAGACCTGATTTCAAAAATGAATTAAACAAAGATAGTTTAAAATCCGAGATAGCTATAATCGTATTTTTCGTGTATGTATTGGTACTGAGTTTGTAAATAATACCGTAGAATGCCAGGATTGTGTGACTCTTCTTGTTGTCGTTGTCATTCCTTCCCAATGCATGTCAAAAAACGGAATGATGTCTTTGTCTTTTGAGAACAGTTTCCTGTTAGTTCCATCCTTCACATCGGCTTGGGTCAAATTGGCTAGGGCTGTCACACACATTTGCGTGAATTCTGTATCGAATTAATAGTAGAGATCAAAAATCGGTAGAAACCAATATATGTTTAAACTCATACACAAAATATTCTTCGTCCAAAAAATATTTATAGGAGTTTTACAATTAGAGTATACGGTATACGGGGTGTTCCAAAGAAATTGCACCAATGTTTGATCATATTTGGCGTAGTTACAAGAAATTATGTTACGGTCAGGTTGGAGTTATTTATAAATTCTAAGCATTTATTTTATCACGGTAAAAATGGACAGTGGAACTCATCCATTAAAATAAATTCTCAGAACTTATCAATAATCCCAACATGACCATAACATAATTTCTTGCAACTACGCCAAAGTATTGATTATCAAACAAGAATGCGCTTTCTCTGCGACACCCCCTACATCTAAAAACTTACGTGCTTGATTTCTTTTGAAAGATTCCAACCCAGTCGGTGAACAATTTTTACAGATAAAAACATAATTCATCATGAACGGAACTAATTTCCCAAGTTGGTACCCAATGCAGGACTCATGATACCACCGATTACAAGAGGCACAGAGTAGTTCGGCAATATTTAGGTTCCGATCTTTCCCACTAAAAATTTCAATATAAATTATTATATGGTCCGGGTCCGATCGTATAATTTAATTCTAATTTTGAAATACCAGTAGCAATTCCCCTCCCTATCTTGGGATAATCGTCTTCGAGTAATTTCTAAACATTCCTCCTCAAATTCCTGCAATGAACCATTTTCTTTTTCATCCATCAAATCATCCTCTCCATCCTCCACGGTCATCACGACAGTCTCATTTCCAATCTCAACTTCCACCGGATCTTCATCTGTCTGAAAGGCAGGGAAATCAGTCTCCATTCCAATTTCTACAAATTTCAAATTACCATTGTTAAATATGACCCAACATGTTGCCAGAGGCCGTCGAAAATCACAATCAAGAGCACTGAAAATGACAATAATTGCCATTTTCAGTTCAGTAATTATTAAACAATTCCGCCGAAACGGGACACAAAAAATTATTTCTTGCTATGCATGCTATCGCGGCGATATCTTTTTCAGGTTGTTGAAATGTTGGCATAAATCTATCTATGAGGATAACTTGTAAGAATCTTGGATTAATTATAATACTTATTGAATTAATTACAAACCAGTAGTATCCATCGGAATCTCTCCTTCTTCCGTGTCCATATTGATAAGTGAAAATTCCGGTGAAGTTCTTTACCTATTGGTTTTCGAATTTGATTAAAAATTGTCGCAGATCAATCAGGTGTCCGACAATAATAAGCTTCGAAATTTGCTTATTTGTCTATGGACAATGGAAGTGAATTGAAATTTCAAAAACTTTGAATTGAACGAATCTTCAAATTACTTCCCTGAAATTTTTTTATCAAATATGTTTTATCCTTTATGGAAAAGGAAAACTTGCTTTCAAAAATTCTAACTGCTTTTAAATTTGTTGTTAGTAGGGAGTTTCAAAAATTTTGGTAATCCCCACACTTTTTCGCCGCCGTGTACTCCAGTATGCCTATGCTATGCATCCACTTTTATTATTCTTCTTATGGGGTACTTTGCAACATTTCCTAAAAATGAAATATTTCGAATTTTCTCAAGTTGGCTGCGCGATGGCTTAGGTTCATCATGACGTCATCGTCGGGTGACTTGAAATCCGGGTACCGGATCAAGTCGATCATTTACGCTTACGCTTTGAAATTTGACTCACAATGCCCGTTAATTTAAATAAGAATCCTCAGAAGTCGTCTTTATAATTTAGTTCTTTTTATTACCGACCGGATTGGATAATGAGTAAATTAATACTATTGCATTGCGTATGCATATCATATTTTAATAATTTAATTTACTCGACAATTTGGCATAACGGGATAAATCGACTGAAAGTCGGACTATGAATCCCAACAAGTAAACTGACTATATAATTATGTTACATCTGAAGAGTATTTCATTGAAATAATTTAGTTTTTAATTTAAAGAATGAGCAGGTCAATGCATGAGAGCGTGCAATGAATTATTTCGAATTTAGATGAGATGATAAAGTTGAGGCAGGCAAATGAGATCGATTTAGGCAGATTTGGAGGTTGATGGAGCAAGGCCAAGACCAAAGCCAACTGGACCGGACAATGTTGGAGTGGATGGAGTACATTGCTTGGCAAAATTATCCAATGTTTTCTTCAGTGTGATGGAAAATCCTTTTGAGACAGGTAAAAGTGGAAAACCTGGATGTCCAATTCCATCATCTTCATCTGTAACACCTTTCAAAAAATATAAATATTTTAGAATATGCAAAAAATTCGAAAAAAGTTAGATTTTAAGAGAAACGTATTACGAAATTATGAAAGCAATTACATTTGTCAAAATATTCCAAAAATAAACCAAAGCTATCATTTTAAAAATTGAAAATATTGTTCACAGAAACGGCATTCCTAAATTTCAAAATTGCTTAATATAGTGTATTTTTAAAACACCAAAAATATTATGATCTCCGCAGTCTATAATGCAGTAACTCGATTAACTTAAAATAAGCTGTAGAAACCTTCCAAATAAATTATTAAAAAAAGCTCTAAATTTTTAAATAAGTGAGAATTTATCAATTAATAGGATAAAAGTATTCAATTCAACTCACTGGCACCAGTGGACGATTTCTCTGATATCATGAGCCATTGACGATAACGCTGAATCATTCTAAAAAATTAGAAAAATTGTGAGTAATGAAAAAATTGTAATATGGAAACAGTGTAAACAATTTTCAGGTCTGGGTTATAAGTTCTAACCGGGGTCCATGAAGCTGAATATGACGAGTTATTTCGTCTTCCCAAGGAGAATGAGGATTAGCCAACATTCTGGACATGGACTGGACTAATTTGATGAGCACCATTTCATTATACATTCTGGAATTCTCCAGTCCTTGTTGACTTCCACGTTGCTTCTCATATCCAGCCTCATTGTAGTATGGCTCGGGGACCAAAATGAGTCCTGTTTTATGGAATATATTGCAGTATTACTAAATGACTCAAATGCAATAAATAATAGTCTTAATGACATTAACGTACCTTGAATTGAGACCAAAAGTTGCAAGAGAGAGCTCTCTGATGTCCAAACCTCTGTTCCCTTCCCACTCCAAGTTCCAAGAAGAGACACACAAACCTTTCCACACTCGTACAAATTAGGATTTAATCTGTCTGGGCAAAAAGAGACATAGTGGACGAGTGGTGGAGCTGAAAAAATAGAACAGTACAACACGTATTATCCCGAGAATTCTAAAATTCTGTCAATTTCACCATTTTTATTTTACAAATTTCCTATCCCATTAGTTATCCTATTAATTTTTACTCAAACTCACCATCAGGATAGGCCGGTGGAAGCTGAATGTCAAAAAGAAAGATTCCATCCTCGTACGGTGTATTCTCAGGTCCAAAAATCATGACGGAGTACAGATCCTGAATATTGAACAACAATAAAAATGAATATTTTATTTTAGACCAGCAATCGGTCCAACTAACTATTACTATCGACTCTTACCATTCTATCTTCATATCCTTTGAACAGAATCCCCTCTGGTAAATTCTCACGAAGTTTATTAACTTCCGCACGTACAGACTTAAGGAATTGTCTTTGATTTTGTGGCTGGAGAGATGTGAGACGATAGCGATGAGTGTCTGGGACACTGTCGATTAAAGTGAAATATGATGATTTCTTCTCCAGATTTTCCTCGTCCTTCTCCTTCACGATAGGAGCAGACTCTGCAGGTGTAGGAGAACCAGTCGGTGTATTTGTGGGCGGGACCGGTAATTTAATTTCTTTAATTTCTTGCTCCTTATCAACATTCGGTTCCACTTTCGTTGCTAAACTTAACAAATTCAGTGCTGCTTCACCTTCAAATGGAGACTCTTCAGTAATGCTAGGCAAACTCTTCACCTCATTTTTGTCAATTAAAGTTGTCTCTGATAATACACTTCCAAAACGACTTTCATACTCACTATGAGCTGCAACGAGTTTGTTCAAAATGACAGAACACAGCTCAGAGACAAGAACCGTTTGTGAGCTAGTGTCACCAATTTTTAAACTGTCATTTTCTTCAGCAATTGTCATGGACGATGACGAAGTTGGCAGTGCCGAAGCCGATGGTGCTTCGTCGATGAGTTCTGGCATGGAATCGGATGACTCCGTAGCTATTTCATCAACTTTGAGTCCGTCTTTGATACTAAAAGTACTTCCACTTTTCTCAAGGCCAGAAACTTCAAAGAAACGTTTGACTTGTTCCAACATTTGACCGGATTTACAAGTTGACTCCATTTGTTTGAACCAGTCTTTCAAAAACTTTTCATCAAAAAATTTTGAGCCCATCATCTTGTCCAAGTATCTAAAAAAATAAATTTTCACTAACAATGACTCTTACGAGTAACTTTAAAAGAAATTGATAAACTTACTGGCAGTCTTTGAAAATAAGCAACAATTTCTTTGTGATGCCACGGCGATCCAATGTGTCACTCAAATTAGTATTAGAAACGGCTTGACCATCCTCCGAGACAGACACGGGAGCTGTAGCAATAATCGTCTCTCGAGTACCAACCAAAGTGGATTGGATTTGTTCAATGAGTTTCCCGATAGAGTTGTAACGATTTATCGAGTCTGACTCGACAAGCTCTTCTTCCACTTCTAAAATTTAAAATAAATTAAGTTCTTGCTATAAAATATGGATTTTTTTTCAGTACGAATTTTCATACCTGTTTCCCAAGAAGTATCGCTTTCAACTCCATCATCGCAGTCATTATCAGATCCATTCGCATTGTCATCCCACATCTCCCCCTCATCAGAATCATAATCTCCCAAGCGGAACAAATCTTGTGGCCAACATGAACTCGTCACATCATTTGTCCACCAAACACGCACCTATGAAATGAAATTAAGGACGAGAATTTATAAAAAATATAAAAATAGTTTACTCTAAAGTATTTGTAATTTGTTAATTAGTTTACTTGTCCATCAGGATAATTGTCCAGAATCTGTCCAGCAGAGTGTTGAGTAGGAAGCATATTGGCAACACGAATAACAATTGTTCCCGGGCGGAATCGAAAATCTGGATGATCCTTAATATCATACACAGACATTTCTTCTTCTTGAAGCTCAGTAGGGCGTTGTTCTCCGACAAAAGAATAAGCTTCAAACCATTTCACCAATGCGACACGACCTAGAAACCGGAAAATAATTCTTAAGAAACTTTTTTCATAAAATATTTTAAGTAATACTTACCACTGTGATCCATGCTTTGAATCACGCCATAAACTCGAAAGTCTGTAGATTCAGCTCGAATAACAAAGTCACCGGGGAAAAATTCATGCTGCGAACATGAGATAATTATAGTTAACCATTACAAATAAAAGTGAATTTGAAGCACTAATTCAAATTCTTACATCATCCAAATGGTGAATCGGATAAAGCTCAACACTTAGCATATTTTCTTCGATGGTTCCATCCTGCCAAAACAAAATGTAATGATAGAAATTAAACATACGTCGATACAATCACAATTACAAATTACTCGCTGTAACAAATAAATTGAATTGAGACTAACCTGCCACACAACGTCAACACTGGATGAAGTATGGACTGTTTCAACAACAACCTGAGTTTCAGGGACAAGAAGAAGTTTTGGCTGTTGACGAGATTTCTTGAGTTTCTTTTTCCTCAAAGCACGAGTAGAAACTCTGGGAAGCGATTTATGCTTGTGACTGTGCTGAGACTAAATCAAAATAAATATAAATTAACAAGTACTGGTATAATTGACCGACAAACTTGAACATTTATTTTACTCACCAGTTGACCGACTGAATTTGTCTTCACGGTTTCAATCTTAGTATCACTCTCGACACCAGAAACAGGTGCACTATCACCCAAGGCAGACTCATCAACTCTGAATTCTTCAGCGACTCCATCAACAGGTCTACTGATAAATCAATTTGACATTTCATATTATGCTGTGTGGGCTATGTTCATTTTTCATTATGACTTTGAATTAAAATTACATGCAATCCAATCCAATCCAAGTTTTCAAGGAAGTCTCGGATTTCTTAGGTTGTTGAGGTCCATGAATCCCAATCCCAGCAGCCATAAGTTTCTTCCAATCACTTCGATCCATAATAGTGTCCTTTCCAGTCGGATTATAGTAACTAACATCACCCAATTGAACAGTACAAGAGTCAAATAGATTGAGACAAGTCACACGAGCCAAATCTTCACCAGAAATTAAACCAGGTGGTGGATGTTTTTCCCATCCAGCCGCACGAACTTCACCTGGCTTTTCTTCTCTTTTCTCTTTTTGTAATGGACTCTCAGGTGTTTGCCATTGCCATTGAACACTCATTGCATCAGCTTGGACGTTAGTCACGATCGCAGAAACCATTTTACGATCTTTGGCACGTTTCAAATCATCGGAACAGAATGACCAGTCTGCATCCTTCAAGTGTCTCATCTGTAGAATAACGATACCAAAAATTATTTAAAAATTTCGAAGATCGAAAATCTAATTTTGATCAAACTGCAATTAATTAGAAAAATTAACTTACTTGACCACGTAGTTTTTGACCTGGATAAAAAATGTCTCCACCTCCAAATCCATCAGCACTTTGGCGAGTGTCTTCAAAATTCAAATTATTTTTGAGTTAAATTGTATTGATTTACATAAAACAATAAATAAACGAATGATTACCTTCAAAATTTTCACCGATTGCATAACTGTCCACGACGCAAGCTGAGTTGTCTGGAAAACGAAGGCTAATTTTGTATCTCATGTCCCGCACGAGACCAATCCAAGAGTCCAAGTACACAGCCACATCTGATTGCATTTTCTAAAATGAAGGATAAAACCGAGTTTAAAATTCACTGTCACTAATTAAATACAAAACGTTATATTAAATGACTTACCTGGACAGATTTCAAATTAGAGGCCAAAACATTCGTAATGATTTTCTTGGTCCCATGAATTTGAACAGACGCAGATACACGAATATTTCGGCAGTAACCTCTTTGGGTATCTTTTCCAGCAATAAGTCGACGAACAACGTCACCAGGCATCAGAGAACGATCGCTCAATTTGACCTGCGAAATAAAATTTTAGCATCCTTGACCTTAATCGTGTATATTTTTGGATTTTTCTTCTATTTACAACAACAATTATCATTAGCCATATTTTTCAGCAACGCTTGTCACTTGGGCTCAGCACTGGCTGGTATGGCCAGGTTCTTTAACTTTCTTATTAAATTCAACGTAAAAACTGATGAAATTACCTTTGACTCAGCCAAAACGTCTTCTTTCCCCCGAGGGTGCCAAGTGACGGCGACATGACCTTGAGGAACCCGTCCAGACTCATTGTCCTCTTCATCATCACTGGAGTCATACATTTCCCAATTTTCAGTGACCATTCCAAATTCAATGTCCCCAGACTTTCCAACATGAAACACTTCATCTTCATAGAAATAAGAAGCTCCGATCGCTGTCCGCCCACCTTGACCTGGACTCCCATTCCCAGCACCGACTTCCTTGGCCATGATTCAACAGTGACGATGACGAATGTACTGTCCTGTCACTGCTAACTCCTCACACTTATCACTCAATTCTTTGCTCACCGTATGTCTACAATTTAATTAATTAAATTGACACATTAATTTATTTTATCACTATTTTGATTGTGACTGTGACGTGATACATGACAGACATAGGGAAGAAATTAAATCCTCGCGCTCTTCATCCAATCCAGAGTATTTCAAAATCCCATTGGATAAAATTTATAAACAAAAATCAGAGAGAAGTCTCAAAATACCTCAGAAAATAATTTTGAAAACGAAGAAATATTTTTCATAATTTCGTATTTTATAAGTTTTTTGAAATGTCATTGATATTGTCAAAATTGATATCAAATGCTCTCATGAATTTACAATCGTCGTACCAGCGCATCGCCAAATATCGAAGCTCGCATATTTTCCTAACACTTTTAAGTTAGGTTTGCTGCAGGCTGACCATTTCTGAGGGACACCCAAAAAGTGTCATTCTCTCTACACAGAATTCATTTTTGTACCAATTCTCTCTACACAGAATTCATTTTTGAACCAATTCTCTGTACAC
>JAQGCA010002408.1:0-14007 GCA_034698945.1 Protaphorura quadriocellata | reverse complement strand
ATGTCACGATTGTATTCCGCCAGTTAAGGTGGTTTATTGACATAAATGATATGAATGAATCCTAATTTATAAATAAAGTATTATAAAATTACGTGGATGAAAGGGTACAAGTAGTAAACACATTGGTGATGAATGATGGAAATAAATGTCTCAAAAACACGAATGAATAAGGGGTTGTTTTGTGTCGCCAGGTGGATGATTCTCTTGACACAGCAAAGCATTAAGTTCCTCTAAATGTATATCTCGTATCGAAAAAAGATTTTCGTCATAAAATTATAGACATGAAATATTCATCTAAAAGTCTTAATTTTGGGTTGCTCGTTCGGAATGGGAAGGCTAGTTGTAGTGGTGACCCGAAGTCTATCTTCCGTATCCATAACCTGAGAAAATAAAGGAATTTTATTTTTTAGAGACATTCAATCAATTGACAAGTGAAATAATTCAAAAGTACTGGTCCACGTAATTCTTGAGTCATCGTGAATTAAAGTAATCAAATAAACAAATTAAATTGACTTATTCTTCCAGAAACCAGAACAAAGAATTTATTTTACTCCCATGAACAATTTGACTCCAATGGTATATTTTATGTTTTTTCGATTTATTTGCAGAAAATACACCCTAATATTCCGTAAAGACGACGTATAATTTTAAAAAGGTGATTCGGTACAAACATCCACGTAAACACGGTGTTTTGACAAAATATGCATTCTATTCGGTTCCACTTTATAGAAATTCCTAATTTTTTTAAGTTGAGTAAGTATACGTAATACGACAACAAAGTTACTTGACAACCCATCCATTCCAGGTAAGCTCTTTGCCTAAATTTTTGTAATTATTCTAAAAATATTGTAAAAAAATAAGTCCTCTCGCAATTTCAATAACAATTCCTTTATCGAAAATCTGATCCATATTTTGAAAGCTGTGAATTTTTGAAACCCGTCACATTCATTTGGGACACCCTGTAGATATATGTAAGTCTCCTTGGTTAATTTTTAAACAAATGAATTGATAAGCGTTATTAATAAATAATTCTAGGTCGACCACCATTACATTTTTCAAAAAAGTTATGAGTCCTTTTTCAGCGAGAGTCAGTTTATTCATTGAAGTCAAAAATAAAATTAATCCGAATTGGATTACTAGAATTCATATTCAGAATAATCGGTATTGGAATTCAATCATCCGAATTGGAAATAATACAATTTGAATTCGAATTAATAATCGGAATTCGAATTAATAATCGGAATTCGAATTCGAATTATAAGTGCGGGAACGATGAAATTAATCGGAATTCGAATTCGAAATACAAATTTGAATTAACATCTATGCTTCCATGGGCCTAATGACAATGAATCCGAGCACAAGACAGAATATACGATTTTCTTACATTCCGGCCACAGTTTAAACCAACGCGGATGTCCGTACCTCAATTAAAATTAATATTGTTAATGTTTTAATTGTTGTCCCAAGTATTCCACCCCACGGTCTGGTTCCTCTTCACTTGAACTCTTAGGACCAGGTCTGAATAAAATCTTCGGGGAACACCCTCAAATTTCACATTGGTAGGGTGTCTCCCCAGTCTCTCTTCTTTTGTGGACTATGAGTTGCAGTGTTTGAAAGAATTTTCTCACATTCTGAGGATTCGTAAAGTCTTACAATTTGACCTCGCCTAGAATTCTCCAAAGATGTGTCTCAAGTTTTGGCTTTGACGAGAATTCTTCAAAACAGTGAGACTTGGTGGACGGAAATTCAAGTATTTTTATATGTGACCTCTTGACATGAATCTCCAATGCTCTGGCTCAATTGAATCTTCGAGTCCACCCTGAATGTTCAAATTGATACGGTGTCTCACCAGAATTGGTTCTTAAGTGGATTATGAATTGTAATTTTTTTCCAAATTTCTTTTCACATTCTGTCCCTTCGTGTGGTCTCACACTCAAAATCTATCCCGTGATTAATTAATCCTTTGACATTTGCAAATTCTAATTTACGGTAACGGCATTTGTTAAGTTTTCCCGCATTTTCTGAATTGGAGTTTGTCTCACTCCGATTTGTTCATCCTCCGTTAGTTCTTGTCTTGGGTCCATGCAAATTCTGTTTCTTCCCATGTAACTTCGGTTTTGACGACAAGAGTAGGAATTGAACCCATGACACTCACAAAAGGTGGTTCACTTTCACCCAGATTCTGTACAATTTCTGGGATGAGGAATTCAGTTGGACACATTTCTTCACAATTCTCTTCATTGATTTTTTCTAAAATATAATTCTCCGACTTCTTCTTTAATCTCAATCTCATTGTTCTCAAGAGATGGGATTGTGAATGACCTAAGGAGATAACAAAAAATAATATTATTAATTAATGATTAATCGAATGTATTCACATAATGAAAAAATGTAAAATGTCCACCGGAATGACACTTTAAAAAATGATTAAGAGAAGAGGGAAAACTGAAGGAGGACGTCTATGATGGGATATTCATGGACGATTAAGGAATATTATCAAGTGTGAAATAAGGTCAGAAAATCATTTATTCTCTCTCATTCCAAAATGTTTTAATAATTCCGACTCGGCTTCGTGAATAAGTACTTGATGGAAAGTACAAAACGTTATGGTCTGACCTGAGGTCAATTTTAAGGATTTCTAGGATTGCGATTTGTCGAGACTAAAATTGTTGTTTGCTAGTTAGAGGAATTAGTTGGAAGGTTGCTCGGGTTGTAGATATAAAAAAGCCATAGTTGAATGTTTTAATTACGTAATAACAGTGGTGATTTAAGTAGAATGTCCAAATACTTACGACTGTGTTGAATTACTTCTGGTCAGATCATTGATAACCGAATGAGTTGGATTTTGACCATCATTATATTCAGGTCAAAAATAATATCTACGAAATTAAGTCTGGCCCACATTCTTTGTCCATTCTGACATATGAAGAACAAAGTGAGGCTCAACGGAACAGGAATTCAAGACTGGAAAAGAAAAAAGCACAAAATGGAGTTGAATTAATTGAATTCCTATATTAGTTAATTTACATTTTCTATTCCGACAAAAACCCCAAACCGTAAAGCTGAACACAAAAATATAAACTAATCAATCATCTGCGTAATTCAAAATCCAGTCAACACTACTACGCGTCTTTCCTTTAAAATAATAATAAACAGATTAAATTAACTCAATTACTCACTTCTCATTCCACTTCTCGCTTCCACTTTTAAATAGTTTTGTCCAGTCAGTCAGTGAGTCAGTGTCCAGTCCACTGTCCAGTCCGAACTTCCAACCAACTTCAATATTTTTCAGTGCCACCAACCTCCAATCTTCGCAGATGTAGATTTGCGGTAGAACAGATTCACAAAAAATGTGAAACCAACCAAAAATTAATAACATTTTGAATATCGTAATTATATTTTCACTCAAATTTGACGGGGACGTGAATTCTTTATTTCATTCAATTGGGATTTTAAGAACATTCCCGCGTATTTGAAATTTAGTTTTGGAGCGGGTTATAGTGTGGGGCCAACCCGACGGACATTCCAGCAATAGCAATGCGTATAGGAAAATGACGGTATACATTTTGGGAGTTCATTTTTGGGGAAATTACAGGGTGGTCCAAGAGTTCCGTTTTAATATTATTATTGTATTTAATGTTCGCTACTCGGGATATGCACAATTTCCTCCATGGCTCCATCTTCGTTTGATCCCGTCTTCATTCATAGAATATTGAAGTTCAACCAATTTCAATCATTTATTTTTTTCCATTTTCATAGTTTCATTTTGGATGATTCAAATCCAACATTTGAACGAACGGGTTTAAATATGATTAATTCCGCACCTGTTGTGAATGTTTGCTTGCATGTATATTCGGAAATGCGACAAGACATCGGAGTCGCACAAATTATAATTAAATGCAAACACAGTGGAAGGTGATTCATAATTACGACGAGATAAATTGAGGTCACAAGCTCCCAGGGGGAAGTCCAATTTTTCCTAATTTTTCACTCCAACAAAGAACATCGCGGCAGGTGCATGGAAAAATCCCCTTCGGTGCAATTTGTTTCAAATTTAGCACAGTGATACACTTTGACCTTCTGAACTAAATGGCTAAAAACGATTAGCCTTAAAAAACTCAGGGTCACCCCCAGGTGCCAAGGTTGGGTGAGTCGTTCCCTCTTAACCTAAAAAATGGCTCCTACAAAAGTTGTTCCACTTGTTGAGACGAACAACTTTTCCTGCTAGCATTTCTCTGTGCGGTCAAAGGTTGAGGTCACAGGACAAGAGAACCACCTAACTTGACATTTTTCATTTGATCTCGTCGAAGTTATCACAAATTCAATGCAACTGCCAAATCAAACGTCCTGGTACGATTTCCATTATTTTATGTCACTCACTGGCAATTCATTGTGGTGTAAGCTATAATAATTTATGACTTAAATAAAATTACAGCCAATCCAATCCAAAATTCTCTTTGCCCTCCAAACAAAAATCAATTTGACGTGAGATCAAGATCTAAGTCATATTCCAAGAATAGGTTAAGTGGTATTATTATTATTAGTAGTAGTAGTAGTAGTAGCGGTAGTAGCAGTAGTACAAAATCATTTAATTCATATGTCGACCCTTATTTATTTGACATTTTAACAATCGACATTTTATGGCTTGTTCCAAAGCCGAAAACCATAATTTGGTAATTCAATATTCGACATCTGAGTTGGGAATGATGAGGATATTTCCTAGACAATTGCGTCTAGTGCCGCACCGAAACTGTAGGCAAGACCATCACAGTAGCCGGACAGTAGGCAGTTGATGTTGATATTCCTTTACTAAACAGTGTAATGGAATTGTTATATTGTGTGTTGACGTGTTATGAACCCACCTTAGCCACCCGTGCAGAAAAAACGAAGAATGGAATTGTTTGTTTTTTGTAAAGACTATGAATCTGGATTAATATATATATATACGAATTCACACTAATTGATCTAAATCGAAATAAGAATTCAATTAAGATTGGAATCTGAACTGGGAAATTCTCATGTACTCAAGGAAAAAAAACGAAATGAAGGATCCAGTGTTTACGAAAGGATTGACGATTTTTTAATTAAACGATTTTGATTTATCCAGACATCCAACCAGGTCCGGACTCGACTGTCAGCTTAGGTTTGCCGTTGGCAGCTAACACTAGTGGTATGAAACTAAGGGCATTTTAATACCATGCCCGTAATGATGAAATTATAGGGGCTCACTTGGCAATCGCAAACCTTCCCTTATGGCCAGTTGGACATGCATCCAACCACAGTGTAAAAAAATTAAAATTTGTTGAGTACTCAAAAACAAACAACCTAGTAATTTTTAACTTGTATTACCTCCTACGTATCGCATTATGAAATATTGGCAAAATCTCTCACTTCAGCTTAATCATAATTCAACGAATTCCAATTTTTATTAATTATAATTACCATGCCTGCTGATGGTTAAGTTCCGCGTTGGCGACATATTGCCAATTCACTGTAATCGACGTGAGAAAATAGGGGGTCACATTCGAGGTCTTCTTGCTTTCGGGTGATATAAATTTTGACTCCCGAGTTTTGTGCAAATAAGTTGATAACCCTGTCGCAAACGTATAAAACCCTGAAATCAAAAGAGACATTAAATAATTATAATTATTTCTTTCTTCCTAAATGCTGACTCATCTTCTTGAATACTATATTGGGATACCTATACTTGCAGCACGTGCTCTTGATACAAGTTTCTGACTTGTACAATTTCCAAATACTTTCTCTGCTAGCTCTTCATCGTAGCCATTCCATATCGGATCATTTCTCTTTACTACTCAAACTTTAAGTGAAAGTAAAAGGGATAGGGGAGTCAAGTATTTATTTATTCATCGTCATACAACTTCCTAAAATTGAACCTCAGGCACCTAAGAATATTAAGGCGTATATCACTTACCAGCCCAATGATACGTCAATATATTCCACTTATGTATTTCCATTGGGTGCAAAGCCGGCAACCCATATTGCAAAATAATTAATTCATTGAATTCCACCTCGTGAGGTGTGAATTCTTTGACTATGACCATCAGTTGTTTAAGTGATGGCCTCTCTTAGTAAGTAGTAATTTACCGTGGCGAACATCGCCACCTCAATCGAAGAATCAAAGTTTTTGGTAAATAATTCATGGACACTTTTTAGGTCCTCCATGAACATGACTTCGTCCTTATGCGTAAGTTTAGTACACACCAAAATGTTATTGCACACAATTTGGAATCCTCGACGAACTATACCAGGAAGAGTAGACAAGGTGATTTCCTTTTCCGGGAGGTCTCACTGCTGTCTCCCGTAACAACCAAATCAAATTGAATAAAATTACGGACTGCATTTCCCATCTGATTACATTGGGCTCAAAACAGTGATTTGCGACCAGAGATTGTTTTTTTAGTTTGTTGACACGAATTGAGACCTCTTGAAAACTGAAATCACCTTGTTTACTCTCTTTGAACTATACTGTGCATTTTAACTTTTGATTGGCAAATTCGACGGTTGCGGTTGAATGAAATGAAACCCGAAGAAAAAACCACTTGTAAAAAGACTGACTTACTTGTCAATAAGGTTAGGCTGAGGTCAGCCTCTTTCATCCAACACATTTGCATAATTTCATTCAGATTCTTATTTTCTGTCTTCAGTATTTATTCCCAAAACTGGAGTGCTTACAGGGTGTATAATAAAAAACTCTCCAACAATTAAGCACATTATATTATTATGATTTTAATTAAGCCGTAGTCAGATATATTTCTGTTAAAATATCGCTCAATAAAAATGAATTAATATCGCGACGGTTGCATAGTACTAGCAATTTCTACCCGTCCGGTGCCCGAAAACCGTAAGGTTTTTGGGTTTCCGGAAACGGGGAGAAATTGCTTATACTATACAACACACCACCAGGGACCATTGTATAGCTCACAAGGTACACTCGTGACCTGCCCACTGCGTTTAGCAAGCGGACCCAACTTTTTGGGTAACTTGGGTCACCCAAATGATGAATCCAAATTTTTTTTTGTCAAATTGAAATTCTAACCCGCAGGAAATGCACGTGGGTTAATGGGTGTGGCTTGGTGAGGCCTGAGGGTGTTTTCTACATCCTCAGGCCTCACCAAGGCCTGACGCACAATGTTGTCTAGTCTCAACAGTTCAGTTTTAAACAATTGAAGCGGTTTACTTATTTCTTTAGTTAATATTTTCTGGGAATAAATCTTAGATATTTCAGGGGCTTGCTCTTTAGGAATTGGGGCTAGTACTTCGTTTCAGTTGGCTTATAATTAATGATGAGGTTAACTAAATACTAAGTGGTAGACAACGTCATAGGCAATGTGAGCGACTCAAGAGCAGGAGCCATATAGGATTCTGTATTTATAGAATGAGAATAAAACATATGGTAGACCACTCTAATTCTGACCGTGCTAAAAAGGGCCACTTACTAATTCGTGCGTGGCGCGCGTAAACGTTCATATTAAAAAATATGCATTCCATGTAATTTAGGGTAAAAAGTTATACCTTCCTCGGCAACAGTCACAATTCGTCCAAATCATCGAAGAGGATTTTAACCTTGTCCCAAAATTTACATATTTAGCTGTGTCACCCATGCAAAGCAAAGTTTTCCAACGTTTTATTTGACCTTAATTAAATTATTAACACATCGGGCACGTGTCCCATAAACGTCCGTCAATTGATTGCAGTACGCCTTAATTCGGTTTGGAGTGTTTCCTAATAATGACCACCACTTGTAATACACTACGGCTAAATATGACTCGGCGCATGAGCTAAATCTGACCACCACCTAAATACATTACATGGTCAACATTAGGACACTCACTCGCGGTCACATTTGGCACATTGAAAAACTGTGTGGTCAAAATTGGAACACGGCTTCGTTTTTGGGAGTTTCTCAACTTGTTATTCATTGCTGACCGTTGCCTCTACAAACCGAAACGCGATTTTTTTTAAATAATAACATCCTGTTGTTTCCAAGCGCACACGTATGGAATCAAAGTTCAATCCCAGTCTAATCTGCTTTCTACGAAGCCTACAAAGGCTCTCAAAGTAGAGTGATCAATAAATTAGCCCACCCTACCTTAAGAGCAAGACAGATTTGTTCTATTCTGGAAACAAGTTATTGCAGTACTACAGACTTGGTCCTATTGGTATACCCGAGCGTATAAACACACCATATTATAAATTACAAACTTTTAAACATTTTCTTCAAGCTCAGACGCGTTTAAGTTTCCTTCTTGGCAAATCAGATTTGTTTTTGGTATATCTTTGCAAATTAAACTTTAACATTATATGTATTTGTAAAAAAAATTCAGCCCTTACGTTTCGAGTGCAAGTTTTAGCTGAGTAGTTTACTTTTTATTAGAGTGAGACAAAACCTTTATCTTGAAACTTATACGAAAGGCAAAAGAATAACCACACAACTTAAACAAAAAAAATATAAGTCTAAAGTCCTTTGAGCTATTGAGACCAGATTCCATTCAAAAAAATTCCACGGATTCATGACATTTCTTCCGCAAACTAGTCCTGTCAACATTCGTCAATTCAAATTCTTGATAGATAAGTATTAGTCCAATTCGATGTCCGGGAATGAGCAATTACAAGGGCCGATAGAGTCATAATTCGAACCTCTGGCGAGATTAAATATTAAAAACCTGTGTACAATCTGATTTCTAAATAATATGTCGCCACACATAACTGGGCTCGCCGAACAGACGTCAGTCTCTACGAAGTTTTAAAAATAAAATTTTGCAATTTAATTTTCTAGTGTAGATCTACACTGTTGGCAAATAACTTTGATCTGTCGTGTGGTGACTCGTGCGTTAACTTTTTATGGCAGTTTCGGTACTTTTGTTTCATCTGAAAATGATATAATATGTACTAACAAAGAACAAACAAATATTTAAAGGTGCTTCCGAGATTCGTTAATAGTACCGAACAGATGATACCTAGCAATTACGGATGATATTTGGTTATTTCTGAAATTCGTTCGCAAACACATAAAACTAGTTCAAAAGCCAGGCCAGACGGCCGGTTTAGGAAAAAACCGAATTATAAAAATCAAAGCGGACGTACTTCCAGGTCGCAGCCTCTTCGTCTGGGTGACCAGTATAGCAATTAATTTCAGTGCCATGAAGTATAGATCGGTTTTTGTTACCACGTGGTGTGGAGCGACGAAATGGTAGCCAATCTGGCTGGGTTGCAAATATAGTGGGCCTTTGCGTTCCCATCTTCCATTCCCCTATTTCTCAATTCGCACGTGCACTTAATGTGATCCACGTTTTTCAAAATCGTAACTCATTCGTCTTTTCCGCACATTAGACGGTTCAGAAACATTTTAATTCTAATTCCGTCTCCGACGAAACGCTTTCAAAACTATTTTTCCTTCCAAAGTTGTTGCTCAGCTATTTAAAAGTTTCACTTTTGGTTAGTCCTAAGCGGGAATGTTCTGAATCTGTCCATGACCCCCAAATTACATGTCCACAAGGGTAACACAACCTGTCTATACAACAACTACGGCAACAGCGGTTACGTAACCTGTCCAAAGCGGCAACCCGACCTGTCCATCGCGACCGATTTTAAAATCGAACCTCCGTATAACACTATTATTTAGGTAAAAGCGAACTACATTAGCTTAAAGCCAACCAAAGGGAAAGTCCGTACAAAGTTTCATTTCGAGAGAAAATGCGGTGTTGCAGATTTCGTAAATATGACCAAAACTCAAAGCAAAATTGAAGTTTCCGTAAGATATGAATCTACCTTCTCAGACCAAATTTTCGTGTCCGTCCTTTTCTGTCCAAGTCTCAAAGGTCCGGTCCAGGTCACGGTGCTACTAGTCGGCAACAATTACGTAGGTACGCTTACAATTACAATTCGATTACGACTATGACTAAATTGAATTTTGCAATTTTAATTTTCAACAACTTTGATTATTTTTTAAGGTTTTAGCTGTTACGCCCATGCAAGATAGTACGTTATCTGCTGTCAACTATAGGACAGTACGTTAACCGTTGTCAAGAACAGAACCGCATGGTAATAGTAAACCATAATTTCCACTATAAAATAGTTAATTCAATTTCCAATGACCCATGCTACTCTTCTTAGACGACCGGCTTTGGAGGAATCCGTCGTTGCGTTGTACCCTAATGAGTCCATTTCAATTTTCGTTCGTCATGATAAGTCATCTTTCTACACCTGAAAGACAATGGAGGCCTACGCAACCAATTTACAATTAAGAAAAAAATGTAAATTATTTCCAGCTCAATAGCTGTTATAGATCATCGGATGCAAGCCCATTGGACTTATTCGCATTCGGACATCTGAGACAAAGGCTTCGGAAAATAAGGGCGACAACTCAGGACGACATTCGGAAAAAGTTTTTGCTAATGTTTCACCTTCCGCGGTCATTCTCGCACCCATAACTGAATGCAAAATATCTGTAAAAAAAATCACTTGTCCAAGAATATGGTCTTATTCTCTCACTCTATTTGCGCGAGATACAGGCCTATATAAACTGTCCAAAAACATCTGCTCACCCCTGTATTATGGGTCAGTGGCTTTAGAGTTTTAAACTTTTATTAAGTTTGTAAGTTTGACTAATTCGCGGTATAATTTCAATATCGACATTCGTCATTTGTCGTAATCTGATATCTGACAACTTCAGAAACATCAGATCGTAAGGATAAAATTGAATGGCTTAAATCTCAAAACTTCGTTTGTACACACGTAAAGAGTATTATGCTATTTAGTACGGTTAGTAAGAATCAAAACTACCGTTAAATAATCACCTGCGGAAAATTCAAACTCTTCCGAACTTAATATCCTATTCAATAATGCTCTTTAGTGACGTATAACAGAGCTGAATCATGGTAACTCATTCATTATTTCAGGGGTGTTCCGCAAAGCTTGTCAACGTCTTATGAGTTTCTTCATGCAGTCATTAGAGAAACACGAAAGTACCTAATTTCAAAGAAATGAGATGACTAAATAAGTCATTTGATTTCAGGTAGAGAATTACGCAATCACTTCCTGCTTTCCAAGTTAATTTGCTCCATGAACCCAATTAATTAGTTCATAAGAAGCATTTTCACAAAGAAACCTCATTCTTCCGTAAGTGTCGAATCCCTAGAAAAAACACAAAAGTAAAAACTATTGGGTACCTTCAAATGAGTGATTTGTCACTTCGCCCTCGCCTCGCCTACCTTTCTTCACTTCAATGCTTGGCCTTCTCGACATGACATTAGCAAAATTTAACCTTGCAAAATTCGAATGCAGATGTGAGAGACAGTGAAAGTCCTAGAAATGACGGGGGGAAATGAAAAATCGTGGAATCAAAAAGAGCACACACATCTGTTTACCTTCCAGAAGCAGAGGCAAAGCGTGAAATGCCAATTGGAGCCAAGAGAAGAAAAATGAGAAGTAAACAATCCATTAGACAAATTGAGTCATGAATCATGATTGTCGGCACAGCACAGCACAGCACCAGCACCACCGGTTTTTTCACATATTTAATGTATAAGTTAAGAAATGAAAGACTGCCGCCTTTACATAACGCGCTTCGGACTTTAGAATATACATTTCATACTCAGAACTCAATACTAAATTACTTCACTGCATAACAGATTGTAACTGCTAAAACCTCAAACAATGCGTGCGAAATCCTGCCCTACTGAACTTAACAGGAGAAAAATACATTCACTGACTCATGACGATAAATGAAATTGAAAGAAAGGTAAAAACGAAAAATACAGATTAAATTTGTTCCACGCGAGCGGGCTCTCGTTACAAATTGAGATATCGTAGTACAAGTGCCGCCACCTTAGCCTTAATTCCAAGCCAGTGCTAGACTATAACATATTACTCGTATTCAGATGGGCAACCGGTCACACCCGGTAATCTGTCTATGAGGTTCAGATTC
This sequence comes from Protaphorura quadriocellata, assembly GCA_034698945.1. NCBI lineage: Eukaryota > Metazoa > Arthropoda > Collembola > Poduromorpha > Onychiuridae > Protaphorura > Protaphorura quadriocellata. The sequence continues at coordinate 2,057 of JAQGCA010002408.1, read as the reverse complement.
ACCATTTGTTTAAATGATTTCAGGTGGCTGTCACCACGTGAAGGGGGTCGATCGACCTGGCTTACTTTTTTACATCAAACCGTAATTCTGAGAAAATCATTAAAACAATGAATTGTAAAATAAAACAACAACGCCAAGATAGCCCAGTGTGACGAAGCTTCTAGGGTCAACGCCCCTTGTGTAGTAAAATCTCATGATATAGGCATGACCTCTTCTGCATTCCTTGATTAACTTGCATTATTTTATGTTCAGGCCTCCATAGCCTGGGATCCCCGCCGGGGAATGAGATAATAGATCCCAGTACCTAAACTGCAATTTGGAAAATTTGGACGGGGAAGAATAAAGGGCGGTGGCTTAAAGCTTGCAGGGTATAAAACTCTTTTCCGTTAAATTAACTCAGTAACCTCAAGGGAGGCAATTAAATCCACAGTGACGTACATAATCAAATACATTACATGAGACAACATAACAATTCTTTCAGGTTAAGGCAAAAATATAGAAATGAACCATAAAATTAAGTTTTTGATTTAATACAAAAGTAAATTCTGTGTCAGAGTTTAATATCCTATCATCACACATGATAAATCTTTTGACCTCGAGTTTTGGCATACCAATAGAAAGACTTGTAGCGTGGTAAATTCTGTCACATAAAACCATCTAGTCAGTATTGTAATGGCGTATGTTTACAAAGGCGGCTCGGGTTGAAAAGCAAACAAGGACACAATACGAATGCATTAATCCAGCAACATAATTGCAGAAAGTATCTCGTACGTCAAATAGTATATTCGACAGCACATGTGCACGGATAAAGAGTGGTAATGCATTGCAATATGTAATTTTCGTCTAGCCATCCGCACCCAGAAAATGACATTTATGAAACGTAATCCGGCTCCGGCACACTAGACAGATTAAATTTGCCCAAAGATTATGAATCCTTACAAAGTGAAAAAAACAGGAGAATAATCTTAATTCCCTTCTTCTTTTGCTTCCGCAGTACTCGTCTATGCTTCTTGTCATGACATAATAATCTCTGCCTGTCCAAGAGGAAAAATAACATAAATAAATTCCGGGTTTTCTTTCCTTACCTTCCCTATCCGCCACGGCCATGGCCACCAAAGATCCATATCGTAGTCCAAGGATGAGTCTTTTGTAAAATATTATCGTCCACTCCTGACCCAGTGAAAGTTTTTCTAAACTGAACCCTTGAAAATTGAAAGTGTCCATCACTTTGCATACCTTGTCCCATGCATGAAACTAAAAAACCATTACCATTTCGTACCAATTTAGCTCAAGGGCACCCTTAATTGAATGATACACTGTCATGTCACTGTGGAATAACAGTAATGGTCCTAAAATGAAATCCTATCAAACAGCGCGTCCTAAATTCCACATGATAACACTTTCAGCTTTGTAACTCTGGTAAATGTCCGAGGGCTAAAGGTACTATACCATTATGTATAGTATATTATACATAAAACTGTGGGGTAAGTATAGGAGGCCTAACCGAGTACATGTATACTAAAATTGTTGCATTGCATTGACAAGGGATCAACACTCTTAAAGAGAGATGGGTCACATGAGGACAATGAGAAAAAATAAGAACCTACATGGGGAATCGGTGAGAGCTCCCAATTTGTGCCATGTTCAATTGTTAAGTATCGCAGGGTATCCGAGTATTTGGGCTATGCAGGAAGCATGTGGCGTGGTTGTTTAATAGGTATTGTTCCACTGCTTCTTCAGAGTTCTTGAGAACACCTTAGTGAGGCATTGTTGTGGAGTTTTTAGCAGAGTTAAGGCCAATCGTTCGAAGATCGGATTGCATCTTTTTCAGCATGTCCTTTTCAAGGTTACGAATAACGTCACCGGAGTCAGTGACAAAGGCTTCCCTAATTATTGAGTCCAATTTGGAGTAAAGTATATTTTGCCTGAAACGAAGCACAGCTTTAAACAATTCAACTATTAACGGGGGTTTCCCTGATTCCAAGCGAACAAAATATCTGGGAGAGTTCATGGGGAGACCTAGGGCACGCTTGTAAAAGGCTTGTTGTAGTTTCTCA
>JAQGCA010002407.1:0-14014 GCA_034698945.1 Protaphorura quadriocellata | reverse complement strand
AGGGTGTGGTTCCATTCACTTCTCTCCAGAAAAAAAGAACTTGCTGTGTCTGCAGGTTTTAGAGAGGGAAAAATGGGGAAAGCACCCCAGATGGAGACTTCAGATTGCTCTGCCTCTGCTTCGTTCTGAAATGAAAAGACTTTTTTTTCTTCCCAGCACTGCATTACTGTACTCAATCTTAGTGAAGAACGAACACCGGGAATTTTTGGAAGGAAGGGTCTGGGTCTGGAGGGAAGAGTCAGAGTCGAAACGAAACCCGGGTTGCAGTGGCAGCGGCACACACGCACATATGCAATCTCACTGCACCAGCACCAGCGATAACCAAACCAAATAGAAAACTGAAGCAGGTAGTATTGGCACTGGCACGAGGCCAACGAGGGAACTCCCAAGTTCAGTTTAGTAGTTACTGGGAGATCTAAAAACTGAACTGAACTGTATATTCCTCACCGAATTCGGATTTTTTTTTGTTCCTATTCCCTTTGGCTGGCTCAAATGATAATCCTGAGTCCCGAGTCTCATCTCATCTTGGCGCTTGGCAAGCGTACGTATTCGAACATACGCTCCGTGTTCAGTCTTCGGTGTACTTTCACCCGTTTTTTTGAGAGATCAGGTCTGATGTAACCCGGCAGTTGCTGTTGGAGTATTCGGTGGTAGACAGGAGTTCGTTTCCCACCAAAGTGTCTTATGGAGTCGTACGTTGGGGGAAGCTCACCTCACTTCGTTCGTAATTCATTGCCTTGCATGGCCTGTGTATCCACCGAATAATTCACGGCACACGGCTGTAGATGGACCAGATGGGAACGAACTGGACTGGAACTGTATGGCATGGGCAAATCCGTAAAAGTTTTTCGGACCAAAAATGCCAGGGCCTAGACAAGGGCAGCTTTTGTATAGTTTATAGTTTGTAGGGATTCGAGCTTGGTGAGATCATAGAGTACAAACAAACGCTCTTTAGAGGATCCCAGGCCGAGACTTTCCAGTTGTTTACTTTTCTAAGGTAGAAGAACCCTATAGACTTAAATAAAAGAAAATCTACGATAAGGTACGTCTATACTTCATTTCTCGAACCTCAAATAACAGAAATAATACACATTTAGTCAACTTAGTGTCAAAAACCGCGTTAATTTGACACTAAAGTATGAACCTACCTTATAGAAGCCAGTGTTGTCAACGTAACTTGCCTATAGATAACATTGTTATTGCTTTACCATTACTAAGGCATGAGAAGCAGAAAAACCAAGGGAGGTTAGTCTATGTGTACATTTTAGGAAGGCATGCATGGGCATATTCTTTTTTTTTCTGAATTTTTTTTTCTGATGGAGAGGAAAAGAGAGCACGGCACGGAAGAGACTATCATCAAGGCAGAGAGATATCTGTAAAACCCGGGACTAGTCCTTCATAAAAAATATGGGCTTTTCTCTTCACGCTCCGCCAGACATGTTCTCTCTCCTCCGACTTATCTAATCTAGGTACGGCATTTTTGGAGTTGCCGCCGACGCCGGATAATGCCAGCCATGCCTATTCACTCTAGGAAGGAAGGGCTGGGCTGGATTTTGCAAGGAAAGGACCAAATTCACCAAACGTTAAGGCTACGACGACTAGATAACTTGAGTTGAAGTTGAAGTGATAGGTGACTCAAGCGTGAGAGAAATGATTGTATGTACATGGGAAGGAATAGGGGAGAAATCTGGGGTATGGTAGAAGACGACCAAGGATTGCCGACTGGGACCACAAGATGAAAATATGTTTGATAAGATTCACCCTTAAAAAACTGAATGAGTAAAATACGAGAGTGGGGTCTTCTGTACGGAATAGGGTCCGCTCTAGCTATCAGAACTTCAAGACTTGAGGTTACTAGCTAAGGAGAACTCGTAAGACGTATAAATAGTGATGGATTTCTAAACTCTTCGGTATCGGTTGGCTTACATTCAAGACACATCGAAATGAGCTCATTCTTCTGGAAAAGTATGGATAATATCAGTTGTACATTTTGTGGACTAGGAAATCGTCCAGATGCAAAGCGAAGTCAAAAGATTTTAAATTGTAACGTTCGGGAATTCGTATTTCTAAAAGATTTGAACTCTTTCCCGTTTCTGACTAATTCTTCTGGCCCGGGACCCAGACCCAAAACATTCCTCAGATTCGAGTACGTTGTGATTCCATTCAATTCCAACTTTCCCTTTCCAATGCGAACGATTATATGTAGTAGTTGAGTTGGAAGTTGTACGGGTGGTTAATGGGCAATTCAAAGAGGGGCACCCCAACAAAGCATTGAAGCATACGTATTGCACATACAAACACCCACGGGTACATGGAAAGCTGTTTTTCTTGGTTGAATGTGGGAGTTCGCTTTGGATTCGTTCCTTGTTTCGCTTCCACCGCCGCTTGATTCCTCATTTGCATTCGAGCGGGAGGCAAGTGCTTTAGTCCATGAATTCTCATTTATCACTTCTTCTGAGGGGGAAGTCTGACAGTGTTCCTGGCCCGGAAAGTGCATCCTGACTCAAGCACTACACACACATACGAATTTTTTCTCCTCCAGGCAGGCTTCTTCTTTCTTTCCTCGAGCATACGAGTAATAATCATTAAACCATCGCTTATCCAACCTGACACTTCACAGCAGCATAGAGAAAGTACATAAGGACATAGAAGGGCGTTCAATGTAAAAAAAAGAAACTATCTTGCAAAAGCAAGGTGTGCTCTGACACTGCTCTTCAACTATTTAGAATAAAAAATGCACTCAAAAAAAGTGCACAATGTATCTTTACTTTGGCTTCGAGCGCGGTTTCCTTTTCAACCTCGTACTCTACCCTTTTATCAAAAAGGTCTCGCTTTTTTGTTAATCTGTGAGATGCGTATGGCACGTCGACTTCATACCTTCGTAGTTTCGCCAAACTTTTCGTTTCTTAAAGTAAACACATAGTTGAACGATAAACAATCAATCTACAATTATACAACATAAGATTCGAATTATAAAATTGAATTTTGATTACCATTTTGAAAATATGTAAAAGATTTAAGCTCTGGTACCACGTACAGTGCAAATCTAACCAAACTTTAAAATTCCGAGAACATTTTTCTTACACGTTGTATTGTGATCTACGGAATCTACTGTAAATGTTTTCCATTCCGAATGTGGTCAAAGGAGTTTAGGTCGCAGTTCTATGTTGGAATTAACTGACTGACTCACGCTCACGTTGAATTTTACCTTAGGTCCTTGGATGGACGAGTCCTATTAAATGTGCTTTAGTACACTTGGTGAAACATTACGGATAATGATAGTATTGTACATCGTTGGAGGATGAGGATGAGATGTGAATTCCGTTCATGGACGGTTTTGCTTGTACTTATGCAGGAGAACTGTTAACATACATTGAGTCGGCAAACTGCGCTCTTCCATGCGTGAACTCAATTATTGTAACCATATCGTACAGTACATTAAGGAAAGGTAATAACAGTCGTCGTCCATCCGTGGTCGTTCTTAGTTCCTATAGTACTTTCAGCTTTTTCCTTCGTCCTTTGTCTCGTTTGTAAGTAGGATTCGTCTTTCAATGTTTGCAAGTATGTCTCACAAGGAACACTATTCGGGTGTAGAATTTGAATTGGTCTGAAATCTCTCGAAAGTTCTGGGGAAAAATTAGAATTGGTCGCTTCGAGTGTTCTGGTCACGAATGTGAAGGTTGCTGCAGAACCCGTTCAGGGCAACCGGTTCAGGTGGTTGAGGATAACATAATGTTGCCTGGAATCGGGCAGACAAAACTCGGTCGTCTCGGGCAGGTGGTCGCCTTATACCTCTGTTCTCACTAGGAGAGGTTTCACTGTATTTTCCTATTCCCCATACTAGTTATATACGGAATCTTGCTTTAAGACAGTTTTAGAATTTCAATTTTTCACAATGGCAGTTTATTATCCAAAATTTCATCTGTCGGTAAGTCTTCATCTTACTACCCAGGGCACTCTTAATTCTGAAATACTGTAGGATTTCTCAGGATCTCGTGGAGTTTTACTTTCGAATTTCGTTCCTTGTCAGTTTGTACGAGTTGAAAGAAAGGTTGTAGGAGTTCCTTTTAGACTAAGGTATGAATTTTAGAGACTCTTGTTCTTGCATGAAAAAGAATTACTGCGGGGGGAATGTTCAACATTCAACGAATGTCCAGGAGTAGGAAGTCGACCCACGTCTCATTATTTTGGAGGCACACAGGAATAGGTCCACCGAAGAATATCTCATGTGAAGAACACAAAGCCAGAATCAACTGAAAGAAGCCAGTTCTTTCAGGGTGATACGTGTTACAGCAAACTTCAAACTTGCACATCCGCAAATTTCATTTTCATCCTCGTTAAGACACGTCTTGCTCAAACTTACAAATGGTGTCATGAAATCGTCAAATAAATTACTATCGGTACGTAGGTTTTATGTATTTTTAATCTATACTAGAAAGATAAATTCGGACAAATGGTCAATATAAAATTAATGTATAATTAAGAAAAAAGTTGACACGAATCAAGAAATTACATTTCTAATAACTGTGTTTGATAAAATTTGAAATCAAGTTGTAGCGCTAACTGCCTGGACAGTTATCAAACGGCCTGTAACACTTGCACCTGTTACAGGCGTCGACACCTGTACGGGAATTTTGAGTAGTTCTCTTTCAAGTATTTTATGGGACGCCCTCAATATATGCGTAGGAGAAAGTCCACTCATATTTCCGATCCAAACCTTATCGACACAATGTCCGACTGAGAATTTTTGTTTGAACTTTGAAGGTATATACAATATTGTTATTTTTACTAACCACCCGAACCGAGCAAAACCAGTTTTTTTCAGTCTCGAGTATTTGAAGTTGGTGAAACGGCGGTACATGAAAAGATAAATGAATGCACGCAGCCAAGCAAGTGAGATGGTCGAAACTGAAATGATTGGTATGGGAGAGGTCCATCCATTCCAAAATAATGAAGGACGAGGACTGGTTTTGTCCTCTTCGTAATATGATATAATGGAGAAGAACCAGTTTTGCCTGGAATTGCATTTGCATTGCATTGAATTCGAGCTCCTGTTCCCTTCTCTCAATGAATGCAAAGAGAAGTTCTCTTGGGAAATATAATTAAAACCCTTTGGAGCGATGAGATGTGCTTCTACTGAATACTATGAGAGAGAAATTAAAGGATAGGAGAGGAAAAAGGAAGGAAGGAACGTGTTAAAATTCCAGTGACACCGACACCTACAGATGTATTCATCTCTCCACCAGCATAAGATCTTAATTACGCTCATATCACGTGGTTGGTCTTCCAAAATATAATGTCATTTCGTCATCGTCAACCTTTGAAATTGGAATTTTGATTTCAACCGCTACCTCTAAACACTCTGTAGCCCGACAAATCAAATTTTAGTCTGGGTCTATGTACTTTCTCCGAAGAAAGTTGCTATCAAAATGCACCCATTAATTAACATTATCCGGTGCGGTATGGTCCAACATTTTTCGTTATTTTTTGTAAGAGATGCCTTTCAGTTTGGCCTAGTGAAGGTACTCTGCTAGTAAGGATAAAATTTCAGCGGGGAAGATATCTTTAAAACAATCAAAACACCTTATTAGCCTTATTCATTTGGTCAAGGGTCAAAATTTCACGACTTTTACTCTAAAATTAAGATATTTCAGCTTGTAAAATTCTTGTGAGTGAATAGATATAACCTTCTAACCTTAATACACAAAAATGATATCTCAAGTACTCAACTCTTTCTACTCAAACTATTGAAACTATACAACAGCACTAGCACATATGGAACTTTCTCCTGAGAACACGTGTATCGGAGAATGTGCGTCGGAACCTAATCGACAACAAAAGACTGCGAGAAAATCCGAGGGGAAAGGAAACTTATCAGCGTCAGTCAGTAACGCATTTACGTGAAGACTAGCTGTCGTGGAATTCAAATTCACATTCGAATTACTGCCGCTACTAATATCGCTGAACGTATTGGAGTCGAGTTTAATTTAGTCGTACCATGCAGTCTACAGTCGCTCCAAAGTTAAATTAGCTAGGAGGTTTTACTGGGACATTATATTGCGTAGCGACATAGATGTATTCTGAAATCGACCTCTTAATTTAATCGCCGTCTCCAACTTCAACACTTATCCTTCCTGTGCGTGGCATGACATACGGAAGCTTTTAGAAAAGAGTCCTCGTCCTTTCTAGATGGATAAAGTCACATGTAGTAGTGAGTGGAAGGATTCACAGGGGAAGGAAGATACTTGTTAAAAACACTATACTACCCCATGCTGAGAACACCCGGGTTCCTGTTCAGGCATTGTTATTTCCCATTCACACTCTTTAATGTCACAGGTGGGTCCAACTAAAGAGGGAAGATTTTGTCGTCAAGTGCTGGGTTCAAGCAGTTTTTTCAGTTTACGGGTTTGAGGAATGTAAAAAATACAAACGAAATCACAGAATTTTTAAATACGCATGCAAATTCAAATCCTTTCTGCCAAATTTGGAAATTGTCATACTATCTGATAGTTCTTAAAACTATTGACCATTTTACTTTCGTTGCATTCGTCGAATGTCTGGTTTCTACAATTTCACTGTTAAAAATGCATTTTTGTGAATTTACGTCATTAGTTATATCTGATTTTAATAGCTCTTTGCAGTTTTTTTCAGCTTCATTTGTAAAATATACAATCTCCCTCAGTTTAAAGTTAACTGCTATTTCTGACTTCGTGTTATCTTGACAATTTATAAAAACGGGCACTTAAACCTATCTCACATTCACGAGCCAATTTCAGAGTTCCTAAATGTGTTATGCAACAAAATTTCCAATTTAATTATGATTGCCAGCCCGGTGTTATTATTCAAGTTTTGAAACAATTTTAGAGAGGATCGGGCTCGATCAAATATTCAGAAAACCATAACAGTACCCGGTGAACGGTCATAATAAGCTCTTTTAATGTTTAAATCAACTGAGTTTGTGATTTGTTCCGTTGACACAAATATTTGGGATCCTATCATACTGACAAGTTCTTTTATTGCAACTCTATAAAATTGTCTAACTGCCTGGAACATATTGTAAGTTTTGATACCGCTGTTCTGTTCCGCCAAGGCGATACTAATATAACACACTACTGTCCCCAGGAGTGCTCTTGAGCTAGGAGTTCTCGAGGTTTCTTCTCATCTTGCCTTGGCGGATCGAATATTTCCCCATAGCTTCTTCTAATGGCCCAAAGGTGTATCCCAGTGTTTTCTACCCTACAATAGAATTAGATTGCCACACCCCGAGAGACGACATTAAAAGGAAGTAGTCGTCCTCCTAGCTGTAGCTGTAGTTTCGATACACTGTTCGCTACATTGCATTACATTACCAGAACTTGCCAAACTCGACCTCTTCCATTCCATATACAGAAGGGTTCCAACAAGAGCACAATTCTTACTGTAAAATCCAGATCGGACTAGAACGTTTCCAGATGGCCCTAGTCACAAGTACAAAGATTTTGTCGGCAAAAATAGTTATTCTCGGATTTTTCATTACTTTGACGAATTCACGAATTTGTGTTTTGCGATTTTTGTGTTTTGTGTTTCTGGTTTTGTGCTGAGCCAATTTGGGTTTTACATGAAAAGTCGTTCTCTCGTAAGTCCAAGGAGGCTCACTCCCACAATATATTCCATATGCATGTTCACACGTTCAAACGAAGTCTTCCCTTTGTTCTTAGCGTCGATCTGGTATTGTATAAAATAACAGAAAGCTCTAGTACTCTGATGCTGTCGGTTGCTTGGAGATGATAAAGACCTCAACCGAAAATGAGATGTTGACGATCGGTGAAAACTCTAGTGACTTTCTCTAGTCATATTATCGAGTTGAGGCTCAAGTAATGAGTGGAAGAAAGAAAGTGGGACACTTTCGCATCAACCCTCTCCTCCCTGTCTCCCACTAATGAACATCAATCTTGTTGCTGAAGTCCACACTTAGTAGCCATGGAGGATAAAAGCTCCATTCCCAACTTGGAAAAGAGAAACTCTTCAGGAGAAAGTCGTCTGGAGAAAGCGTGGGCTTAGCATAGCATAGCATAGGACAGCATAGCAATCGACTCCGGAGTTCTAGCGTATCGGAAGAACAGGACTTAGTTTGAGACAAGGATTAGAAGGAAGTCTGGCTAATTAGTGTACTGTGCGGAGGAATGAAGGGGCTTTTGTAATGGAACGACTGAATTAAATTACAATAAATAGATAGGGCAAGGTAGGTGGAACATAGGGAATGGAAACAGTCCCGTGAAGCCTAAAAGCTGAATCGGTGAATGGGAATATCTTTGTTCTATTACTCCGTCTACGTCTTCAGATTTCTGGAACCCATTTTCTCCCTTTGCTAAAGGACATAACAGATGTACAGCGACGCGCATTACTAGAAGTAGTGGTAGCTCTGAATACCCCGTACTGATTTCGAAATATGTACCAATAAGTTTTGTTGAAGAGTAGAACAAAGTAAAAGCTGTAGTAGGGTAAGTACGGAATGCTTTGCCATGTTTTGTGACTTTTCGGATTGAGGAGTCGAAATATATTCATGGTGCTGATATTTCTGTTGTATCGGCATTTCTATTTCTCGTTTCTGGAATTCCCTGGCCTTGGGGTACAAATTTAATATTTTAGTATAGGCTTAATTTCTTAGGACGATAAATCCTATGTAGTAGCGCCATTTTTCTGAATAGATGAATTTGTTAATTGGTCTTGCAATTTATTGAAATTATGGAAAAAGTGGCGAAAAATTATCGTTTCTGATCATAGCGGAGTAAATCCAAACCTGGGATTCCTATCAATAATTTACAGTATATTCATTTGGAAAGTTGCTTTTGCATCCAAACATTTATGGTGGATTGAGTCGGGTGAAACCTGTGAGAGTTTTCCAGTTTCTAATGAAGTCTAACAAACATACATAGAAGGAGGGAGCCCTGAAATGGGAGAAATGTGTTTGATAAACGCTCTCGCCGCCTCACTAGAGGTGTTTAGTGTCAAGAGAGAGAAGAAAAATGGGCCGTTAGTGGCGTAGGGAACAAGATGAATGCCACCCAATTGGAGATTTGATGTCGGATGAAAGGCTCAGAGCTTATTATCCCACGAGAGAGCGACTCTTAATTGTTTAAACACTTGATGAAAATCTCTTTTCCCTCCATTCACGCATTTTGGGCAAAGTGCATCCATGGCAGGGGCAGGGTCGGTTAACGCAATGTAATGTAATGTGGTCGCCCAAGGAGCAAGCATTTGCTTTTATTCCCACTTTCTGTGAGTTTAACCTCGGCTTAAATTGATTCATTTCTGTTTGTTTTTATTTCAGGAGAGTCATATGAGTGATGTTGGGTCCATTGATGAGAATCATGATCATGGTGAGTCCCAATTCCAACTAATATTATTGAAGTGCATGGGATTATAATAAGACTCGGATTTATATTTCCTAGCAGCTTCGTATCTCTCATTGCTCTTTCATATTAAACAACTCTTTCATTTTGTAAATTCATTCCTCCTAATTTTTACTAAATATTTCAGACAACCGACACAACCAACCAACCAGCGTATTTAATTAACCACCCGAGACGAAACAGTGCGTCTACGGAATTGTACAGGGTGGCGCAAAACGTAATACCCTTTTCTCGGAGCATACTCTGGGGCTTAAAGAGTGAGTGGTACATTTTTAAAAAAAATGTAGAGGGAATATAACGAGGCATCGCGCCTCCAGAAGCGTTGCGTACATTTATTAAGCAGAAAAGAGTGATTGTACATGGGTCAAAGGACACCCTAAATATTTTCTTACATAATGAACTGTATTTTGCTTACTTCTATGCAAATTTTTAGATATGATTTGTTTTTATGTGCTGAAATCGTTAAGACTCAAAATGGCATATCGTAAACACAATATTAATGTCGCAACAATTAGATTGTTCACACAGATTCCCCCGATAGGATTTTCCGTAAAATTTTGAATAAATTTCTCCAGACTTCATTCAATCTTTCTTCCACGGTCTGGTTTTCTATCTTCTCCGAGATTAGTCGTCTCCGACTTGCACTGTCTGCCGAAAGCACGGCAGCACTACCGAAATCCGTAAGGGAAAAGAAAGTCGAAGTGATCAGTCGCAACTCGCAAGTCGGAACCAGTAAAAGTTTTACTGGAATTGATTTGTGAGAAAGTTTTATTGTACGAGGCACGGAGAAACAAGGACGACACATGACAGAACAGGACACTTGGTAAAGTGTCGTAGACTCCTCCCGTCTTTGCTGTTGGTCATTAATAAGCCTCGCCGTTCGTTAAACCTCCAAGTTATATGTACGTAAGTATTTACGCATTGTCCACAGTCCTGTCCGTGTCCGTGGGCGAAAGTTTCGTTTCTCCGGATTTAATCAGCTCTTTTTCTGGTTCAATCCAGACTTACGCTACGCCGAAAAAAAATGTCCAGACCCGCCCGGCTCCCTGTCCATGGTTTATTACCATTACCATCCTCCAAGAGGGAAACTTGAGCGTATTTCCCTTGCCACTTGTTTATTCGATAAGTTCTTGTTTGATTTTTTATCAGGCTTAAGTTGGTTGCAAGTTTCTTGCGAGGAACAGCAGGCGGATGTAAATATCGGTTTTTGACCCTGAAACTCTCAGGATTTCGTATTTTAGTGGCTGGCGGCCTGATCACGACTGGGAGAGCTTTCTGGGGAATGAGAATTGGCAACTTTCGTACTGGTAATACTGGGGCATCCCACTTTTTGACCTCTGGAGCTCAGAGAAATCAGGGTGGGGCTACGTGATAACCTAGGTCAAATGCAGTGTCATTTAAACCATGAAGTCAATGTGAGAAAAGCTCTATTTCTGATCTTGCCAGGTCATCAAACCAATTTATGAGGATTACACGAATTCGATACACAAAAAGTTAACTGTTGTATCATTCGAAAACGCTCCCTTGAAAGTGTTACTGGTCGGCTGGTAGGTTCATTGGTCAGTCAGGTCATTCATACATAATGTATGGCGTTGGGTATCGTCGGATATTTGTACATGGAACTCCGAATTTCCTGTTGCTCTCTTACACAGCTCCTCCAGTTTCTTGCTCATTTCAACTAAAGCATTCTCATGGTATCGTTCTCGATTCTCAATCCTGAAAATAACTTTTCTCATTTTTTTTCTTTGGACGACTACTACTTGTGCTTCTTCTTCCTCTGGGTTTGACAGGGAGCAGTGGAAGATCTAAGAGCAGTGCTAGCAGCATCGTGGCAGATGGAAAACTACTTCTACTGGAGTCAACTGGTGAGATCCCAGCTCCCGTCGACTGGCTTGGCTACCATCCCATTGGACTCAAAAAAGAAACAGGGCTCACGACGACTTGTTCCAACAACAACAGCATCTACAGTAACGGGAAACAGCAGGATTTTCGGGAGCAGTCTGTGAGTCCTACTCCTACTATGTGTTAGAGTTCTATCCTTTCCTTTTATGTATATTATACCTACCAAGAGGAAATAAATCAATCAAAATTAGGTTGGGCTAGTACCTTAGGCAAGGATTTACTTTCCACAGGATTTTCCCCGTCCAAGGAAGGAAGGAAGGAAAAGTGCTCCCTGTTTTCATTCCTTATCATGGAATCCATGCTGTCAGACATATAAATGTGTTAAGGGCATTTCAAAGAATCAAATAGTCTGCAGACTTGTAATACACCAGGTTGATCATACTACTAGGGCGACTTTTTGGTCCAATTGAAAAACTTGCACAATCATCAGTTTGTACGCTTGACCATACCTTACAGTTCATATCGACTAGTAACTTTTCCTACGCTGTGGGGTTTTCACCTTGCATATGCAGGGGTTTTTCCCACTTTCACTTTCATAATCAGTAAATTGTCCTAATGGGGTAGGAAACTCGGGAACCAAGAGGATGCCCATTGGCGATTGAATGACATTAAGTGTAGTGTGGTGATAGTGTAGTAATGCACTAGTCAAAATGAGGTGAATTCTGAAATAAATCCGTTACTTAGATGAATTGAGTTATTGGAAGAAGTGTCTGTAACATAGGAAGGGGTTATTGTACGTACTGTGGAGTATTGTTTATGCATTTGGTACATTGGCCGCTATAGTTGACGTGAAATCTCTTTGTGAGAGTGAGTTGAGTGCGGCATGGCCACAGCAGGTTCCCCTAGTCCTAGTCAGTCAACTAGCTAAGCTGTAATGGCAGAAAGAGTTTTCACCAAAAAAAGAAGGAAGGGAAAGAAGAATATTTGGCCGTCAAAATGAAAATGAAAATATGAGGGTTGATCGTGAGAGATGAGTGAGACGCATTTACCGAGTGGTTCAGTCATCATCTGAGTTCATTTTGATTGAGATTCCCTTTCTTGTGGTGACGTAAGGGTGACAACACCCTCCAGGTTCCCACGAGCGATTGAGGTAAATGTTAGATCGCACGGTTTCATGAGATTACTAAACAAGGTAGTTGATAACGTGTGACAATATTTTAAGGTCTCATATGAACAGCGCAATGCAAAGAAAGGTGAAATCGTTTTTTACAGAATCTTACGTGGGATAGATACACAACTATAAACGAACGTTAAGCGGACGAAAGATTCTTGCATTCAGCATAAACTTTTCTGTAGAATGTATATTTCACTTAACTTTTTTCTGAGTACCTCCCAATTTTTTATTCAAGGTGAGGGGTCCAAAATTTGTGGACCACCCTGTATTCAGGGAAGGATATGAGTAATTACGGACTCAAACTGTATAACTTTACAGTTTACGAAGGACAATTTTAGAATCCGGATGTGAATCAATATGTGACTGTTACCAAATATTCACGGTAGTGCGTTGCAGGGAGTGTTAGTTGATGTGCCCTTCCAGAAATCTCAATAAGATCTGCAAAGACATTTCTACATTAATTACTGTTGTCGTCTCTAGAGATCAAGACATCTGCTGTTTTGACTTCACTATGAAAATCCACAAGTGCGGTTTTCTCAATTTATACAACCCAAGGGTACGCTAAAATGAACCATGGATCTCAATCTTCATAAACAGCGTGATATGCAATAAATCTGAGCACAGCGAGTTGAGAAATCAACAGAATTCATGAAATATATAAGTCACAGCAAAATAAATCTGCATTTGAGGCCTGATTATCACAAATTACATCAAATTCATGATTTGTAACCTTAAGTAACTGCAAAAAAAACCTTAGCCTCAATTCTTAGAATATTGGTAGAAATCGTAAAACTGAATCTCCGCAGGACTACATCATTAACTAACAATTTATACAGGAGCCCAGGAGCTGTAATCTAGTAGTCGACATCTTTAGGTTTACGAGATTGTTTTTAGTGCTTGAATGATTTGAGCAGTACGTACATGATGAATTCCTGGATTTGATATGTAACCTTGGCAAATTTTAGATTAAGTCCCCCACCCCCGCCCCAGCTAATCATGAGATTGGTTTAGGACTGGTTATATGGATAAAATCATATTATAGGAGTCCTACTTCACCCTACAATAAAATCTTGAGCGCGCTCTCTCTCTCTGGCTCTGACTTTCTCCAATAAATTTGTGTCTTTCTCAATTAGAGTCCCTTGTCTTTGAGTGACCGGTCCGGGGGAGTAAATCATGAGACTGGTCAAGATGAAACTTCTTCAAATGGGAACAAGGATGATGAGGAAGATGATGATGATGAGTCTGAGGATAAAATCGATACCCAGCAGCATGACCCGGAACGTCTCAAAGCATTCAATGTAAGTCCATCTGACATTTCTCTCATTCACTCAGATTGGATCTGAACCCATGTGCGGCGCTCATTGTATTTAGTATATGGTCTATGTATGTTCGCGCACAAGTGTCTGCAGAAAGTAGAATATAAAAATAAAGTTCAGTGCGTCCGTTAGTGTGCGACTGCTTTACAAGCTAATACACACACTGGACACACTGGATGGGTGTTCAAACTTTAAAATTTAAGATAAGGCAAAATGAAAACACCGTGATACAGAAGAAACGTTGACACCTGATTGATTGATTGATTGATTGATTGATTGATTGATTGATT
>JAQGCA010002406.1:0-14015 GCA_034698945.1 Protaphorura quadriocellata | reverse complement strand
GTAAAATTACAATGATGTAATTGTAATTGTATTTTGTAATTTAATTACAAGTGTAATTGTAATTGACCCATGCCTGCTGTAAAGCTTCCGCTCCACGAAGTCCTCGCAAAGTTTCCGCTCGAGACTCCTTTTCTTTATTGATTTCCCGACTTCTCTCCAGAATGCATAAGCACCTGAGTGCTAAAAAGTCTGCGTTTGCTGACACATGAACTCTTGCTCTCAACCAGATAAAGACGTCTGAATTCCCAGAAGAGTGGTCAGGATGTTGGTTTGGCCTTTGTAAATATTTCTGTCAGTTTTCCCTCGGAGTTTATTGAGGAATAAATCCAGTTTTTCGTCCGTGTCAGCATACACGGACTTATCACACTTTAGGATTTCCAATTCCTGAAGCTCAGTGAATCTGGCATCGTCGAAAGAACATTCTGATTCTTCAGCATAGCGAATGTCTGGAACTGGAAGTCCAGACATCGACTTTGAAATATATTCATATACATTCAGGTTTCGAAGATAGTCATTACCAACTGACTTTCCCATTTGCTTACGATTTTGAAAGCTGGTCAATAGGATTTGGTAAAACTCCTCAGACGTAATTCTAAATGGTGATGCGAGACAAGCGTACTTCGGAATAGTAAAGAGAATATAATATCCATTGTAAAATTCGCAGGCAAGATGATATTTTAATCTGTTGTCCACTGATAATGCTGGAAAAATTGAATAGTTATCTGCGAAGACATCCTCAAATGTTCTGAGACCGTAAGATGGCGTGGGTGCGGTGAGGTGAGTGATAGCAATTCCTTTGTACGCATTCGTCAAAACAATACACATTAAATAAATTGGTCCGAAGACACAAGAGTAGAGTGGGAGATTTTTAAAGAATTTGGTGAAGGACGGACTCTGCTCCAACAAGAATGAAAGTAGAATGAAACCCATACTCTCTTGGCAATGTTTGAATCTTGCGATATAATGCAAAACTCCGTAACAGACTGTCCATGTTAGAATTAGCCCAATCCAAAGATTCAATTCAAAAGCGACAAAGTAACTTTGGAATGAGAGTTGAGTTTGAAATTCTCCACATGTGATGAAATTGTAATCAACGGTGTGAGTCGGAATGAATGAGTCAAAAGATGGAAAACCGTCACTGAATGCTACTATCCTGGGGATATTATAAGTTGTGAAAATTAGACCACGCCTGAATATCATTGATGGTTCGGCATCCGGATAACAAATGGATGAGTTCTGGTAAGCTCCAGCGCCATACGAAATCATAGTCATTGCTATAAAGGCAAGAAGATCCGCTTGCAGGACTTCAACACCGAAATCTGAGAAAGGATTCAATAGATGACGGCAACCGCTATATATTCTGTTCCCGCCGTGAGTTACACCCTGCTGCCCTGACTCTCCGTAATCCTGAATAACAAATACAAGATTTGAGCAAGAGGATTTGGCGGTATCCCTGTACCACTTTTCCATTTCATCTCTGGACATGCTACGATTGTACTCCCGTACACTGGATACAAATCTGCATTTGAATAAATACAAAAGTTGTGCATGGTAGCTGTCTGTATCTCGGGAATGGGAATAGAGAAACACTGGTGCAGATGCAGGGATTCCTTGGTACCCGGAGTATTCATGATTAGAATAAACTCGTCTAAAAAGTTCTATAAGGTGTTCAGTCTGACTGTCGTGGAGCGAATAAATCATTTGTATTAATATATTCCAATAGGACGTGGTAATCGAGAACAATTTGAATTCGTCGACTTTATATTCGTTAAGTTTTCTCCACTGTTTGCTTACATAAAAGGTCGTCAGACGGAAATCGTTGTCCCTTGGATACAATATTGTGATTGTCACACAAATTTGTTTCAAGTGATTCATAGCCCAATCATCCGGATGAAACGAATCCGAGTAGTAGTATCTATTATTATAATTTTTGTCTGCACTATTGAGGATAAAAATAGGGTGAGCAGCAGGAACCAAATCAATAGGTGTTGGCATTATTACGTGTGTCGAACATTTTTCACTGTGCCCCAAATACTTCTTCAAATCTAAGGCTTCTTCTGTCTCATTTAGCCGCAAAGCGTTGGAAATCATAAGGTTGACGCACAAAATGAAATTTAATTCATATCTCCACATTTTCAACACTTTAAATGTAAAATGTAGTTCAAAGTTCTCTAGACTTTTAGTCAAGTACAAAGCATTTTAGCAATTGCTGGGTAGCTTTCCACCACGCGCTGTGATTGCACACAGGGAGGTTGAAACGCTACCGAGGCAGTTTAACCACTGGTGTCAGATATTCGAGTAGAGGAGCTCCGAAATACCGATGACCAGTACCACATGAGCTTTATATTTTACCACTACAAGGTAATACCTCATGGAATCGCCAAGCGGATCAAAATTTCTGCTGGCGGATCGGGTTTTAGTGGGTAAATATATCAAATACTGAACTACCTTATTCTTTGGCATCTTTGGTAACAATTTCTCCTGTAACACCATCGCGGAAATTCGAGCAGGATTGTACTTTAGAAATTTTCACGTACTTCTCTACACCACACGCATTTTGTTCTAATTTTCTGACTCCTTCTATAAACACTCGCTAAAGGTTTTGCGCGATCCATCCGCCCCTTGTGGAACTGAAAAAAACCTCAACTGAGTCGGGAATGGAATATCGATTGGGTCCGACAGCCATTGGTCCGAATAACATGAATATTAAAGTGCGATTTTCCACTTTCTACCACAAAACATATTCAGGCGAAGAGGAAATTTATATCTACTCAGTCATACTTTGCAAGTGCCTGAGAATTAATTTATTCATGTCGAATGGCTAGGCCTTCACATTTGGTCCAGGATTTTGTGCAAGCCAAAAAAGACTAAAAGTCACGGGCTGAGAATAAACAAGAAATATTGAAGTCGACATGTACATAATGATATAAATATTTAGTTTCAGTATGGGCCTTTCATACCTCTCAGCACTGCAAAATACCACACATAGTAGCTCTACATTAGAGATAGACTATGAAAGTATATTCTATTTCAGGACGTGTCCGTGTCCATTTCCATTCGTACAAGCAACATTTATATTAGAGTCGGCTTTGACATATTTTACTGCAAAGTATTTCATGGCGCAAACTTTCATTTCATGTGAAATTTCTTTCGCCGTGTAAAACTAGGTAGCCGAGAAGAAAACGAAAACCTGTCTACCCATGCATTTCTCTGCGTCAGTGATTTATTTATTCATGACAAGGCGACCTGCAACTACAGTCCAGGCTTTGGGATGAATTTACTTGACGATTAAATACTGTTCATCTTGAATAATAATTTATACGTTTGTACGATTGTTTAATTTTAGACTAGTGAACAATCGTATCCAAATAAATGTAAGTTTAACAAAAAGGATGATATAAAATGTATTATGTACAAGTATATGGAAAAAAGTTACATAGTTCGTCGAAAGTACAACTAGAACATGCTCATTTAGTGTGTAGGAATAGCATTTAAAAACTATTTTTTCGATTGATTGCTCTTCATTAATGTAAATGTTATGATAATTATTTAGTGTCAACCGAGAGGTATTGCCGAGAGTGAAATTATTGGTTCTTGAGCTTTTTAAGCTATTTACACTCTGATATTGTAAATCTAGAAAACACGATCTAAATTTGCCGTTTAAAGCAGTATGCTTTAATTTAGTCGGAATATTGTTACACCCATTGGAAATCAATTTGGTTATTTTACTGAACTGTATGGGCTATGGAGCATTATGGCTCCAATAAAAAATTCTCTGACTCTGACTTTGACAACGCATGCACGTCAATTTTATATTTTATTGCAATTCCATATATTCACATTTAAATGTACTACAATGTTCTTGGTAAGACGAAAGCTAGGTTAATTTCTCATTAAACCAATGTTGTAACACGTGGCAAATAGACCCGATAGATTTTGGTGCGCATGGTCAGATCGGCCGCGAAACTTCAAATGCTCTGCCCATGCCGGTGCGTGGGTAACAGTACAGCCAAACTGGCACAGTGTTTTCGCGTGTAGTTACTTAGCTAGCTTTTATAATTTTGAGTTTATTTTAACGCATTTGACACAGCTTTTCATGAAACCTTTCGTGACCTCGAAGATCATTAGTTTCGTATACACTAGGCTAAAGTTGGATCAGGTTGCTGATCCTAAAAAATCGTACGAGAAAGATCTGAAGAAATTGTTTGAGGAAGGTGAAAAGCACGTGAATTCTGACCATGTAAGAACATTCTCCCGTGAAGAGCGTAACAAAATAAGTGGGCTAGTTGATCCGAGCTACGGAAATGTCAAAATTAAGCAGCCTCTATCAAAGATAAAATGATATAGTGTATGGGTAAGAATAATTTCCTTACCAAATTGCCATTATAATAACGAATCTAAATTAATTCTGCAAACTTGATTTTCAATATTCTCAAGGTAACCTTCGAAAATAAGGAAGGGACGTCCGAATGTTTCTGCACATGTTCTGTAGGAAATTTTATTTGCTCTCATGCGTTGGCATTGATGCTTTTCGCACAGAAAATGCTGTCAAGGACCGATTTTGAAGCCGTTTGGAGTAGGCCCAAGTCAGCTACAACAATATGTAATAAAATAATTCGAAATATTTGGAAGAACACGGTCCAATCCGCTTTTTCGTCTCCGATTACCAAAGATGATCTGGTCAAACTAAAACTTCTGGCAGACAAGAAAAAGCTATTCGGATTATTTTGGCTTTTGGAAGAGGAAACTGAGTATTATGACCTAGTCTTGAATAATTTTTTTATGTTATGCATTATTTAAAATACTGTTATCTTCATCCATCAATTAGACAAATTTGGACACCCAAATTGTTCCCGTCGATTCCTGGGTAAAAGAGCAGGATTTCGTAGCAAGTCACGATAAGAGGGCTTGGTTGCTAATTAAATTTGTCAGTCCAAGTGAAATTGAGTACATTGCTGCAGCCACCGAAAAGCAAAGGGAGAATATATAGTATATAGTATTGTGGTAAACACTTAATTATTCATTTAAAATAAGTCAGAGCAAATTAAATTGTATAGGATGTATTTAAGTGGCGTATTAATATAGAAATTGCAGGTTACGACTCCGTAAATTCCGAATAACAGCCAGTATGTTTGGCTTGGTCTTGAAAAATGTGGTAAAGGCTGCCACAACAATCAAGTACGCGTTTTCTCAATCATTTTTTGAAACGTTAATGGGTGAATGCAAGTTGGACAAGGTCAAGGTATGATTTGTTTAATTTAAACTTAAAATACTATTTAGAAATTGAAACTGTTATCTCTGCGTGGTAATATATTAGACAATAGACAAAAACAACAAAGTGGTAAATGTACTTTACTAAAATAAGGTTTCCATTCTACTGGATTCTTGTGAAAGTACAGTAAATTAAAACCATAGGATAACGAATAAAGTATTATCTCGTTGATTTAAAATACTAAATTAATGCTATACTTTACAACAATAATAGTACGAAAACGTATTTTTATACATGGGTTCAGTCAATACTTTTTTTTCGCTCTGTTGGGGTAGCCATTGTTTCAATATCCCCTTTCTCATTAATAACAACCACTGAGTTTTATTTTTACAATCTTAGCCAGTATATGTGCTAATTTACTTTTAGATTTGGAGAGTATTGTAGGAGCATTTCCTTCTTCCGGAATAGTTTCTGTTTCAACGATCGGGATGTCCTCAGGAAACTTATTGGTGTGGAATGATGGTGTTGAGATAATTGGTCAAAGTTATACAATATTATTATGAAGTTGACCGCTCCCATGTTCGCAAATTATCAAAAGGAGACAATAGAACCTGACTCATAATTTCATATATCATTCGATGGCAAAAGTATACCGAATTAATTGGTTTGAATGACACTTCTGCTTTACGGGATAAAAATTCTGCAAACTTGCAAGTATACAACCCGCAGTCGGAACCATTTTCTTGCTTTGGTATATCGTTTACCATATCCAACTCCCATTCATCTTCATTCAGCTCGTCGTTTTTTTTTCATTTACAACCTGAGGTATTTCAATATGTCCTTAGCACATTTAATCTGATCTTCCAACATAGAGTTGTAACATCGAATCGCTTTATGTTTAATATCTACCACCGCCAGTATCCAGTGTTGGGGCAAATGGACTGGGATTAACAAAAGTTGAATATCGAATATGTCAACCTTTTTTGTCCACCTTATCAATTGGTCCGAATAACCTTGTTCCGCAAATTTTGGATAGAATTGAGTGGGTAGAACATGAACTGAAGGATATTCGTCTTTGTATTGTTTACTGCGTACTGCAATCATATTCATGTAATTATTTATTACATTATCATTGAACCATATTAAAGGAGCAAGAGTCTGTAAATCTCCTCTGTTTAGTTGCTCAGAAGTTGTGACCAATACTTCGTTCTTGTCTTTCGATTTCAAGACGTAATCAATCTTGAATTGCATGTCATACGTTATAGGCGGAAGTTTTTGGTTTGATTGTACTACGTTAATACGTACGTCCATCTTCATTTTTGATGTCAGACACCGTGTGTTGAACTGATGTTCCCTCGTCTTCCTCTCAAATATGATCATTTTCTTTCTTCTCGTCTTCCATTAATCTTGACGAGCTATTACATTCATTATCATCCTTTCCAAGTTTTTTCTCATCTTCTTCGGTCTCTAGCATGGTTAATTCGTTGTCATCGCAATCAATCTCATCTTCATAGTCATCTAAATTGAATTCTTCAATTTCTTCGTCATCATCCAACAATTACAACCCGTCCTCATCGTCGCATTTTTTGAAACGATTATAGCATCTAGCTAATGATTTTTCAATTGATTTTTTAATGGAGTGCCCCTTAACTAAGTAGTCATTCAAGTAATGACGTATATACGAAATTAATTTCCTTGAACAAAGGATGCTATCCTGAGCTGAAAAATCCGACGTATCCTTCAAGTACATGGGGCGGTTTCGTGGACTGTCACACGACAATACATTCGAGTGATGCCTGTCTTTACTTTGACGTGTGTTGAACCTTTTATCGCAACGACTGCATTTAAAATCTAAAATTTCACGCCCATGACATTTGCAATGGGCTTCTAAATTATTCTTTCTGTCTCCGTATTTCTGAGCGCAGACACAACAAAAAATGTTCCAAACACGCGTAAGTGATCACCTCGATCAACATCATTTAAAGTTGATATATTTATCAACAAGTCGTAATTATTTGAATTCTTTGCGTCGACGAAGTGAACTGACAAATATGAAAGTCCCGTCTTAATACATTTACCAAAGATTTTCCATTTTCCCCCGCAGAGATCCAGAAATGTTTCAGGTTCTGGAGTTATCTCCCACACAACTGAAACCAAAGGGTTCTTATGTGGCACTGAGGAGACTGAATATCCAAGTAACTGCTTGACGCTCCACCTTGCGGCGCTATTTTTGCTTTTTGCCAATCCTAAACTTCTTTTGAAATTCAATGAGGGAGACTCCTTTTTTTGTTCGCGAAGTGGACGCCGAGACGTCGAAGGTTTAGGAGTAGTACAGCTTGTCACGCGAATGTTTTTGTTAGGATATTTTCCAAACAACATCCAATGAGAACGATCCCTTTTGGATTAAAAAAAGTGAATACTGGTATTTTCAACAAATGTGATCTTCTAGATACGTTTTCACTGTATCTGTGTTGTCTGGGAAGTCGTAGTGAACCAATAGACACACTTTAGACATATCTGTTGTGGGTGGGAGGTATCCTGCACATACAATGATATTTTTTTGTCTCTTTCCATCAGGCTTTTTAAACTTTGCATAATGTGTAATATCCATTTTAAGTTTAGTATCTTCTTCTGTCATTTTCTCATCAAGCAAAATTGTCCTGTACCCGATCCCACGAATCGAAGATACTAAAGTTTTCGTTGATAAGACATCAGATAATAATACTACACCGAACATTTTATCTTCAATTATATCCAGAATTCCGAATAAACGCATATCCTTCTCCTTCACTCTGGTTATTATTGTTGTGATGATGGACTGTAATGGTGCCATCTTAGGACGTAAAAAGATTGGAAGCTTTTCCACCTTCGTAGACTTTTTAGACGGTATTGAAGCTGCAGGAATGTCTGAATTTTGAATATCAGCATCGCCAGAAACAATCTCCAAAAAAATCAATTTATTCTCTTTCTCTGACGCTCTTACATTACCTTGAAAATAATTTGTGGACGCTGTTGATGACTCAGAAATGCTTTGGTTTGGACGGTCATTACCCCCAATGGCAGTTTCCGCAATTGTAACTCCATTTGAGTTTTCAGTACCATTGGTCTCACCGTCAATATTATTGTTGTGATTATCCTTTGTTTGACGTCTTTTTCCGTTCGGCTTTGACATTGGAGCAGAAATGAGTTCATTATGTTTGTTCGAAGATCCAATAATAACCTCACACTCTTTAGCTAATGTCGTACGACTTCTGGTTGATGGAGCTCTCGCATCTGAGGAAGGCGACCGTGAATTGTTTTTTAACGATTTCACATATTTCACTCTCTCGTTTAAACGTTTTCGTTTAGTTGAACCAGTGTTGGACGGAGAGGCTAATCGATTTTCCTGTCGTTCAACATTGTCACCCACACTTTCAACTTTTATCCGCTTCATATCTGGTGAAAATTGCTCTTCCGTCTTAGTCAAAATCAGAAATCCGTACCCTCGACTTCCTAAACACCGGACACTGCTGAATTGCTTTACTAAACTAGAATAATATTGTCCAAAAACTAGAAAACTGCCTGAGTTTGTGAGAAAAGAAAATGGTGTATTTGTGCTGTGCCTTTTATTTATGTTTACTTTGGAAAAGTGATTGTGACGAGTCAATGTTGCTTTGTTCGGTGTTGTGGATGGAAAGCTTAATTATAATTTTTAATTACCAGAAACTGGGCTCACTCCAGTCAGAATAAAGTTTTTCTTGACAATCCAAGCAAATCTTGTTGGTCCTTTTCTCTTGCCTTCCGGAAAATGCCAACTGCAAATTCTAGTTTCAATTTGCCATGCAAAATCTTCTCTTCTAAACATGAAAAATATATCGGTATTCATTTACATGCACATCTTATGGCATCACATTACATTATTCGCACTAATTCATCGTTCGTATTCTATTTTTAATTAGGAATTACCTGATCAATTTTAGCCGTCGTTTATATTCTCTCTCATCCACTGGGAATCTGAAAAACTGAATTCCTTTCGGTTTGTTTTGTTCGGTATTGTTGCACTGAGGTACACAACATAGCGGCATAGTGAGAAGTTTACGTAAAACAAAATAACTGCCCAGTAGGTAAATAGCTACGTTAGACAAAGAAAACCGGTACAAAGCAGAAATAGAAATGGTTACGGGATTGCTAAGTTCAAATTGATTACGCACCGGCGTGGGCAATGCCTTTGAATGTGCGCGCCAATTTTCTATGGTTTTTTCGATGAAATCTATCGGGTCTATAGAAGAGAAGCAGTGAATTTCAGTAAATTAAATATATGTCATCGGGAGTTCAAAACGTCTTCGCCAAAAGTCGGTGCCAATAATCATAAATGATCCGACGTTTCTGTAAATTCTAAGCGTTACTCCACACATTTTTCTTTAAAGATATTGACACACTTCCAGAGAGCACATAAAAATGATCAAATATGATTCGACAGTCAAACTTGAAATGCACAGTGTAGCACGGATCAAGTAAACTAAAAATAAAAGTCGTATAGATTTGTTTCGAGCTGTCTCTTGACCTACCGCTCCATTAAATCCTCGAAATTTTTCCTTTCCAATTTCTTCTTTGTGAATAATATCGCGATGTCACTCCAGAATGCAAATCCACCAGAATGTTGAAAAGTCTGACTTGGCAGATACATCAGCGCTTGCTCTCGTCCATGTAAAGGTATCTGTAAACAAATAACAGTAGTCAGGATGTTCGTTTGGCCTTTGTATATACTTTTGTCTTTTTTTCTTCTGAGATCATTCATGAGTAAATCTAGTACGTCATCCGTATCGGCATACACCGACATTGTCACACTTTAAAATTTCCAATCCCTCATCAAGACAAAATTCCGAATAGTCAGTACCACAGTGAATAACACGAAGTCCAGAGTTTGAAATATATTCATACACATCCAGCTTCCAAATATATTCATCATCAATTGACTTTCCGATTTCCTCAGAATTTGGTAATACTCGTCAGACGCAATCGTGAATGCCGATCCGCGACTGAATTCTTCGTACGTGCCTTCGCTATCTGTTATGTAAAGATGATTGCCAGTTATGCAGTATACCCAACGCTCTAATCGCTACTGTGATGATAATGTTGGGAAAATTGAATAGTTAGCTTTACGGACAACTTCGCAAGTCTTTAATACAGGATTTGCGGTATTCGTGAATGATGCGCGTGATGTTAAAGCGCGATTGGCTGTCGAATGGGACCGCCGGGTAGAAAACCAGGTGAACGACACTTTAGAAATTTTGTGTAATTGTAATTGTAATTTGTAACTGAATTTATATTTTTCTCAATTAATTTTGCAATTACTTATAATTTTGACCGTCAAATTCAAAGCTGTAACTAATGTTAGGACACATAAAATCATCATTTCGAGAAAGTAATTTGAATTGTAATTCCAATTACAATTGACATTAATTACTTTTCCATTTTTGTCCACGTAATTGTAATTGTTGTTAATTACTTTCGAAATTTCTTCACGTATTTGTAATTATAATTAATTACTAAGAATTTCTTTGCAACACCTATATTTTTCTTCTCTTTCACATTCTTCAACTCACTCTCTCTCCAGCGCATTAAATATGCAGGCGCGCTTCACTTTGTTACTCCCCAAACCCCCTACCCATGCGATGGCGGCGGTCAAAGCCACCGAAAGCTTGGAAATCCCGAAGTTCTGCGCAATGCGCATAACTTTGGACAGAGTTCCCCCCAGGTTCTACCCCTTGATGAACGGGAGGGTTGGAGTTGGCCGTTCACCTGGTGTTCTACCCGGCGGTCCCATTTGACAGCCAATTGCGCTTTAACATCTCGCGCATCATTCACGAATACCGCAAATTCTTTATTAAATACTAAACGTGGATGAAAGAAAATTTACTCAACTTCAAAAGTCCTTATTCCGTGAGATGGTGATGGTGATGTCAGTTGAGTGATGGCAATTCCTTTGTAGGCATTCAACAACGCCCTTTAAATAAATCGGACTAAAGACATAGGGAAAGAGTGGTAATTTTTGAAAGTATTTTGTAAATGACGGACTCTGCATTAAGAATTCCAGTAGAATTTAACCGATTCTCTCTTGGAAATGTTTGAACCTCAGACGTAATGTAGCGCCAAGTAACAAACTGTTCATGTGACGATTAGCCTAATCCAAAGATTCCATTCAAATGTGACAAAATAACTTTTAAATGAAAGTTTAGTAAGAAATTCTCCACAAGTAATGAAATTGTAGTCAACAGTGTGAATTGGAAAGAATGAGTAGTAGATTGATAGTCAGAGGCGGAATGCGATTGCCCAAGGGATATTATAAGTTGTCCTAATTAGGTTAGGGTTTCATTTCAATGATTCGTCGCGATGCGTATGACAAATGGACGAAATTAAACTGAAGCCCACCCATCCACACCTTTGGCCCAGAGTATAATCCATTGACGTCATATGGGAAACTGAATTTCAAAGTTGGTCCAGTCCTGTCCAGGTTTTTGAAAGACTGTTTACTGTTTTCTAGCGTTTCAGAATACAGGGCACATTTGCTGTTCTGCACTTGAATAATTTAAATGAAACATTTACTCAGGTCGAATAAAATCAGTTAGCGCCGAGCAGCCCGAGTTCGTCAAGTATTGCCGCACTGTGAAAGAAAGTCCAAAGTCTAAAAAATGTGCCCTCGACTATACAAGACAAGATAGATTGACAGTTTTTTCAAAATTTTGCTTGGATTGTAAGGTTCTACAACATTGCATTTTCTGTGCATCAGGACCAATCTTTTGTTTGGTCTGGTGGTTTATTTTTGAGACCAAAACCGAAAGTCAGAATTGAAACCATATGAATATTGTAGACTATAGAATTAATGTGTGATAATATGCGAGTAGAATGAAACCCATGCTCTGCTGGCAGTGTTTGAACTTCGACACAAAATGCAAAACTCCGTAACAGACCGTCCATGTCACGACTAGACCAGTCCAAAGATTCAATTCAAAAGCGACAAAGTACTTTTAGAGGTGAGTCCGGTTTGAAATTCTCCACAAGTAATAAAATTGTAGTCAACTGTGTGAGTGGCAAAGAATGAATCAGAAGTCCGATGGTCAAAATATGTTCTGAATATCATAGTCCGTGGAACGATATAAGTTGTCAAAACTAGTTCGCGGGTGGATTTCATTTATGCGTCAACGACCAGGTGACAGATGGATGAGTTCGGGTAAGTTCATGCGACATACGAAATCATAGTCATTGCCATGAAGGCAGGAAGATCCGCTTGCACTTGCAGAACCTTCACTGTGAAATCTGAAAAAGGGTTCAAGGGATGACGACATCCGCTATATAATGGGTTATATTCAATTGTATTTCTATAAACCGTTTGCTTTTCGTAATCCTGAATAACAAATACAATGTTTGAGCAGTAGGATTTTGCGGTATCGTTGTACCACTTATCCATTTCATCTCTCGAGATACTTCGATTGTACTCCCTTACAGTGGATGAAAATTCGCATTTGTGCAAAGACAAGAGTTGGACTTGGTAGTTGTCTATGGCGTTTGGAGTCGAAGTAGAGAAACACAAGACGTGCCGTGGGAATGTATTCATCATTGAAGGTACCGTGCACGTACAGAGTGGACGAATCTCTAAAACTTGCTGCAAGGGTTTCAGCTTGAGTGTCTGCGACCGAATAAATCATTTGTAAATAAACATTCCAATAGGACAACCCAACCAAAAAATGTGTACCTGTGTCTGTATCATCGTATGAGGTTAGTTTTCTCCAATGGCCGCTTCTATAATGGATCGCTAAATGTAAATCTATGTATGACCTTGGATACAATATTGTGAGTGTCACACAAATTTGTTTTAAATGATTCATGGCCCAAGTGCTCGGATCAAACTTCACATTGTTTGAATCATAAGTGATGTATTTGTCGACATAACTTTCGTCCGAACTATTGACGATAACAACGGGTTGATCAATAGGTACCAAATCAGTACGTGTGAATAATTATGTGTGTGGAACAGTCCTCACTATGCCCCAAATACTTGTTCAAATTCAAAGTTTCATCGGTTCTACTTATACACGAACAGTTGGAAATCACAAAATTGATGCACAAAATGAAATATAACTCGATTCTAGAAATTGTCAACAATTGCAATATCCCCTTGTAGTGTACAGAGATGTTTCTTAAAATTTTTAAATAACAAATTCTTCTGCCAACAGATGGGTAATAGAGAGGAAAATATTACCGTAGCACTTAATATGTTGATTTTAGACGTCCGAGTACAGGAGAATCAGAATACTGTTGAAATCCATTATACGAATCGAAATCAATAATAAATTGTAACCAAGTGATATGCGAAAAGCGACCAGGCATGCAAAAGAGGTAAGTAAAATACAGCCACTGGTCGTTGAAAGCCACTGTAAGTTGAGAGTATAATACATCCAGTGACTGTAGAAAGGTATAGCGAGTTGAAGGTAAAAGACAACCACTGACCGGCAAAAGTTTTCCTAAGTTGCTATGCGATCTTGACAATTGATTTAATAGACGTCTTTTATTAGCTAAGCTAAGATTCCCTGGCCATAACAACACAATTGTACCAGAAGTGGGAGGAAGAATAGTCCCTTCATTTATGAACCAAACCTGCGCCTAAGACTCGCAATTTTTAAAAATAATGTTTAATATTTACGTTAGTGAACTCAATCGCCTCGACTGACAATTAGAGCGGCCTACTGCTGCCAGGTCCGGAAGCAACCAATTAAGAGAGGCTTCGACAAAATTTTGATGCAAACATAGAAATAAAAACTGCACA
>JAQGCA010002405.1:0-14016 GCA_034698945.1 Protaphorura quadriocellata | reverse complement strand
CAACCACTGTCATATCCGAGAATTTCCGACTCACGGATCAGCTCCGAATCAAGAGGTTCGTATTTGACCTCCACTTCCTCATCTTCATCGTACACCTTCACAGTCTGCAGGGGCTCTCCGTTGAATTCACTCATTTCGGAATCAATTGACCAATTAAATATCTGAGGTCAGAATCTGAAAAGTCAATAAAACCGATTAGTCAGTTTGTTCTTTCGTTTTTAAAATGGTCAGTTGGTTGTAACAGAGCAGATCGGAGGCAGACCATAAGCATTAGGAGTTCGATTCCCACGGACTGACAGTGTGTGACCATGTTAGAGCATTTGCCTACTACTAGGAGTAGTTCTCCAAATGCAAATGCAAAGCAATTTAACCAATACTCATTACAAAAATACAAGAGCAGAATGTAACAGAAATCGTCAACATGAGCATAATTTGAATTTCACTGATTTGGATTTTCAGTTACGATAAAATTCATTACCTACTGACTGTTCTTAATATTTTGAGAAGTTTGTTTTCTAAATTGTGATGGAACGGTTACAATTGTATTTGTTTGTAATATAATTGCATTTACCGAATTGAATATTGAACCAGCGACCGTGTCCTGTGGAATGACTCCGATTCGTTTCCTCAAAAATCCCGGACTCAAATTATGAACATCTGATCATCAGTGGAAGCCATTGCTGTTGTGTCAGAGAAGTGAATCAATTATTGTTTGAACCTATTAAAAAAACCAACATTTTCACATACATTATTTTGCTATTATATTCACGTTATACAAAATTCTCTCTTTCTTGTTCATAATTATGTATTTTATTAGTTCTATTGGAAAACTAATTAATAATACAGCTCAGTGTACATATTAGTCAAACTACTGTTACCTTTCCAATGACATGGAATGCAATTCGGACTTCAAGGTCCACTCTCCCTCCAACTTTAATTTCGTGTTGAAATTCAAGGAATTGTTAGAATACGAGAAAACCAAAAAATTGAGTCCAAAAAGCCAATTACCTAGACACGATTTCAGATTAAAGAACTGAATGCTCAAATGCTTTCTCCATTCCCGCTCCGTTCTGTCTGTCCCAATCAGGCAAGAGAGAAAGTGAAACAACGCACATTTTTCTTCAATGTTTTCTCAAATCAAATTATTTTAAATCCGAAATACACGTTTCGTAAAAAGTGTTGCACAATAAATATATAAGAATGATAATGATCCAATAACAAAATAACGTGTTTTGGAGAACTAATTAAAATACGGTACATTAGTACATTAGTCAAAATCAGGTCGCAAGTTACCGTTTGAAGGCCATGTACTTCCAAGTTTTGTGATTCCACTCACGCTCCAACTTTCACTCCTGACCAGATTACCAAAATGATATGTTGAAAATTTAAAAAAATGCCAAAATTTGGTGAAAATATTTTCACAAATTCAGGATCGCAGGTTAAAAAACGATGTTTGAATGTGTTCCCCATTCCCGCTTTCTATCGTCTGCTCCAATCACGTAAGGATGAAAAGGAGATCCGTATTTTTCGTTCTATGCTCTTTTTATATAAATCAAACAAAATTATTTATTTAAAATTTCGAATGACGACTGAAAAATGGTTCGTAATCAATCCGGACACATTCACCCGGAAAACTAAATCTACTTTCAGTAAAATGAATATTGTTTTTTCCCCTCATTCCGGGTCATAATTGCGTGTTGGATTAATTTTTAAATAAATGAATTAACAGAGTCCTAGTAGATGTTAGCCCATGTGCGCCATGAAGTTCCGAGATCTCTCCTTCCCTGATGGTCACAAATAGATTCCACGACACGAATACCAATATGATTGTGTTGAAACTTAAAGGTAGTGTCTATAATTTGTTCAATATCCGGAAACCAGACCTAAAATTCGGGAAAATAAACCAACACTTACACTATGAAAATTTCCAAATTCAGTCGGGACTTTTAAAAACAAGCGAAACGAAATTGATAATATCTTACTCTAAGTGCCTTGCTAAAGAAAAATAGACTTTCTCCAAAACTAACAGTCATACCAATGAAAATGATGTGTGTTTCAGTGTGGATGTATTGATGTATAACATCCACATTAGTAAGAAAAAAAAACTTACAAGTGTGTTTCAATGGCCAATCGTTTATTCAATGATATAATGAACCTTACAAATTCATTGTGTTCCATTCGAGTTGAATATGAGCAAGTTACATGGATGTCAAATTACTCGACATATAAGCAACAGATAGTTATAGAGCTACTTTATTCAATCACTTTTCCGAGAATCATATTTACAGCTCACTTATTCTTTCTACAAAGTATAAAGTAACTCTGAATAATGGTAACATATTTAATTTATGAATTATAATAATAACGAGTGGAGAGACAAACACCACACAAACCTATCAAGTCAAGGATAACCATCTTCACACTTATCAATCTCCTACGACCTCTCTCCAGTGTGAGGTCGCAAGTATTTACCGCTTTTGTCACATTCGAATGTGAATTCTCTTATTCATTGTTAACCGACTCAATGTTCTCAAAGTTTTGTCAAACACGTCACACGTGTGAAGTCTTGACTTCTGTGAACCGCCACACTCGTCATTTGAATCCATCATGTTTATTCTTGTGAATTTTTAACAAACTCAATCTTGTGAAAGCTCTCTTACAAATATTACATTTGTATCGGTTCCATTCACTATGACATCTCATAATGTGATTAGTCAATTGTTGTGATGTTTTAAAATTTCTCTGGCAAGTCTCACACTTGAATGGTCTCTCTTTAGTGTGAATTAACATGTGATGGATTACCGCATCTGAGCTTTTGAAACTCTTCTCACAAACCTCAACCTCACAGTTGTATGGTTTCAATTCACTATGATTTTCTATATGCCCAATCAAATCAACTAATAATTTGTAACTCTTCTTGCAAATGTAGCACTTGAATGGTTCACTGTAAATTACTTTGTGACTTCTCTTTTCCTCTCGACTGTGGGTTCCCAATATGTGAGTGTCCAATTCTGCTAGTGTTTTGAATCTCTCCCAGCAAATCTCACATCTGAATGGTTTATCTCCACCGTGAATTACGACATGAGCCATCAATCTATACAGGTATTTGTAACGCATACCGCATACGTCACATCGGAATAGTTTTTCTCCACCACAACATGTCGAATGACTAATCAAATCACTTTGGTTTTTGAAACGCATAGTGCAAGTGGAAAAGTCACATCCGAGCGCATAATTTTCCATGTAAATTCTCTTGTGCGTCGTTAACCATTTGAATGTTTCAAATCCTTCCCCGCACTCGTCACACGTGTGAAGTGTCCCAAGCTCTGTTGATTGTTTGAAACTACTCTCACAAAAAATACAAATACAACGACCAACTCCTCTCTCTTCACTGGGAATCACCATGCCATGATCGAACCTTATATCTTGGACAGACCTTGCAGACTCTTCAGGTCTTTCTTCAGTATGACTCATTTCATCCAGTTTTCCTCCAGTACGAGACATACTCCCTGATTTTACTCCAACTTGATTCATGTTTGGCAATTCTCCTCCGGTGTGAACTATCATTCCCGATTTTTGTCCAGCAACAGTTAACTTTGGAGACTTGCTTGTCGTATTCTCCAGTTTCTCTCCAACATGAGTCAATTCTCCTACAGTTAGTTTTCCTTCTACAGGAGCCTTATTTGTAGATTTTCCTGAATTCGCTCCAGTACGATCCAGGTCCACTGGTTTTAATCCAATCGTAGTCACTCGTGCAGGATTATTTCCAATATAACCTGGTGGAGGGGATTCTCCTCCAGAATATGTTATTCTTCCCCCTCTCCCACTAGTACAAGTCGCCTCAGACGATACTCCCACATTCTCAGTTTCCTTCCCTAATTCATGATAAATACAAATACTACTGGGCGGTTCTCTAATTTCAAGCGGCATCGCTACCGGCTCTCCTGAAGTGTAAGCATTTGGAACTGAATTTCCACCAGTATGAGTCACGACATGTTCTCTCATCTCTTTCCCACCATTTTCCACAAGCAAGCGGTTTCTCTCCGTGTGAATTCCCTCGTGTAGAGTCAACGTATTCCTGGAGATGAAACGCATCTCACAATCCCTACATTTGAAACGTTTATCGCTGTGAACCACGTAGATGTGATACAAAAGGTTACGTTTTATGGAAAACACTTTCTTACACTTTTTGCAATTGTAGGAATTGTGCAAAGGAGTAGTGGAATTTGATTCCGATTCCGATGATGATGATGATGACGATGAAGATGATGACGATGATGATGATGACGATGATGATGATTCCGATGACTTGAGTCTTTGTAGGATTTTTCGTTTCAAAATTCTCGTTGATTTCCGCTTTCCTCCACTGCGTGTCACTGTTGGTCTTGCTGGCTTTTCCACACTGCGGGTCGTCATTGACGGTTTGTCTCCAGTATGAGTCAAGTTTGGAGGCTCACCTGTAGTATCAACCGATTTTGCTGGTTCTCTCATAATTTGACCCAAGTATGTGAGTCTTTCTTCAGTATGACTCATCTTGTCTGCAATACGAGACATCTTCCCATATCTCCGTCCAGCCTGAAATATCACTGCTTGCTTTTCTCTAGTATGAGGTGGTTTGTCCAATTTCTGTCCAGAACGATTCGTCTTCGGCTCTCTTCCACCATGAATCATCTTTACTGATTCTCCTCCAACCGTAGTCTTTGACATTTCAGTAAAATCATCTCCAGTTTGTGTAATATCTTGATTTCCGCCGGTATGAGACACATGGTCTGTTAAATTGATCTCATGAGAGTCAGAGATGTCGACATTCTCGCCAAGAGTCACAGCGGAAGTTGGATTTAATTCTGAAAAGTCAACTTCCTTCTCAATTTCATTCACTGACCTTCCTTCGGATTCACTCTCTTTGGATTTACTCTCAGAGTCAGAATTCTCACCGTGGGGTACTCTAGTTCTCCGTTTAATTGCTTTACTCTTGATCTGATCACTCCGGGCAGAATCTAGGCGTGACTTCTTTACCGGGTTCGAACTACTGGGATGTGTAGCAATGGACTCCTCCGCATACCCTGCACGCATTGAAGTTCGAGTTTTCCTTCTCATATCTTCCAGACGATTCTGCTTTTCCATCTCCGGGGTTAGCACGACCTTCAGGATATATGTCCCGTCAACAGTTTTCCCAATCTGTCGAAGGTGTGGACGGGTCAATGTCAACGTTTTCAAAGGTCCATGAACCGTTGACTGCTTAAGCAACGGCGTGGAAGCACAGCCCGGTTGAACTTGAAGTTGTGGATGATTGATGGCCAAGTGTTCTCTTAATTCTAGGAGATACTTCTCACAAATCTCACAGTCCGGACTACACTGTCCACTATCAAAATCCAACACCTTCCATTGTCTTTGTCCCGAATTCCTAGAGTCCTGGCTTCCTGGTCTTTGAGTGTCATTCATGATCCCGACATCCCGTTTATCCGACTTAACGAAATCATCTTCTGGTTCAATTTTAATAAGGTAATTCGGGTCAACAATGTATTCCGGACGTTCAGTCAGTCCATCTACCTCTGCAAATATAAAAAAATAGCTATTTGTTATATATTTTTATTCCAAGGTCCGCGTTCTTTTTAAAATAACTTGCGCATTATCACCAAAGTTGGACGAATTAGCTCGCGTTATCTTGCATCTTATTTTTTACTTTATTTAATGATCCTTACCATTTGAGGAGGAACCAACGTGGTCAGTCAGGTGCGCCGTAATTTTCTTGATGACCTTTTGACAAGTGAGACAAGCACTGTCATATCCGAGAATTTCCGACTTGGATTCCAGCTCCGAATCAAAAGGTTCGTATTTGACCTCCACTTCCTCATCTTCATCGTACACCTTCACAGTCTGCAAGGGCTCTCCGTCGGATTCACTCATTTCGGAATCAATTGACCAATTAAGGACCTGAGGTCAGAATCTGAAAAGTCAAGAAAACCGATTAGTCTGTTTGTTTTTCTTTTTTTAAATGTTCAGTCGGTTGTAACAGAGCTGATCGGAGGACGACCAAAAGCATTAAGGGTTCGATTCCCGTGTACTCAGTGCGTGATTATGTTGAGCATTTGCCTACTAGTTGGGGTAGTTTTCCAAATCCAAATGCAAAACAATTTAAGAAATATTCACTACAAAAATACAGCAGAATGTAACTAAAATCGTCAACATGAACATAATTTGTGTTTTATTGATTTGAATTTTCAGTTCGCTCAAACTTCATTACAGACTGTTTTTAATATTTCGAGAAGTTTGTTTTTTAATTGTGATGGAACGGTTATCATTGTATTTGTTTGTAATATAATTGCATTTACCGTATTGAATTTTGAACTAACGGCGGGCCGTGTCCTGTGGAATGACTCTGATTCGTTTCCTCAAAAATCCCGGACTCAAATTATGAACATCTGATCATCAGTGGAAACCCTTGCTGTTGTGTCAGAGAAGTGAATCAATTATTGTGTGAACTCTAGACTTTCCTACTTCACACCTATTCCAAAAACAAACATTTTCACATACATTATTTCGCTGTCAATAATGTCAATATTATATTCACGTTATGCAAAATTCCCTCTTTCTTTCTTGTTACTAATTATGTATTTTATTAGTTTTACGGGATAACAATTTAATAACACGATTCATTGTAATAGTCAATCTCATGTTACCTTTCCAATGACATGGAATGCAATTCGGACTTCAAGGCTCACTCTTCTTCCAACGTTAACTCCGCACCACAATTACCAAAATGGTGTGTTGAAATTCAACAATTTGTTGGAATATGACCAAAAATTGACTCAATAAGACTAATTCGACATGATTTCAGATTAAAAAACTGAATGTTCAAGTTCAAATGAATTCTGTATTCCCGCTCCGTTCTGTCTGTCCCAATCCACAATCAGGGAAAAGAGAAAGTGAACCACACCTTGTTTTTCAATGTTTTCTCAAATTAAATTAAATTTAAATACGAAATTACGCGTTTCGTAAAACGAGTTGCACTATGATTAAGAATAATCATGATCCAAATCCAACTACATAATAACATAATATTTTGGAGAGCTAAATGTAAAATATATAAAATACGGCGCAGTAGATTAGTTAAAATCAAGTCACCGTTTGAATGCCATGCACTTCCAAGTTGTGATTCCACTCACGCTCCAACCTTCACTCCTGACCAGATTACCAAAATAATCTGTTGAAATTTTAAACAAAATCCCAAAATTTGGTGAAACGAAAAATTGACTACAGAAAGAAAATATTTCTCCAAATTCGGAATTGCAGGTTAAAGAGATGATGTTTGAATGCGTTCCCCATTCCCGCTTCCGACCGTCTGCTCCAATTAGGTAAGGAGGAAAAGGAGATTCGTATTTTCCTTTCTATGCTCTATTTAAATTAAACTGAATTATTTATTTAAAATCACGAAAGATGCTGAAAAGAGGTCAAAATGGTCAAACCTAGGACCTAAGTTCCAAGATTCTGAGTGTATGTCAGTAAAGAATTCAATGAATGAATAATATTTCCACGTATTATTATTTCTTCCTTTTTAACTGTTCGTAATTGAATTTTTCTTATTGAAGTATGAAATCTCGCTCCGATTCTTTTCTTCGCAAATCCGAGACTCGAACTTTTAATATTGGTGAAAGTTTTCCTTCAAATGTGCCGTTGAAACGAAATATCATTCCGCTATATATCAAAGTCTGCCCTACTACCATATTCACCTGTTCAAAAAAAAAAGTTTAAGTGGTTGTAATTAATGTGAATATTTTTTCTCTGGGTGGTTCAACTGTCCACAATGGAGTCAAGTATCACTATTAGGCATATTCCTTGTCACGCATAAGTGCAGAACAAAAATGTACGGATTTACTGATTGGATTGATTAATTATTTAATAATATAATACACGAGTACGAGTCAAATAGCATTGAGTAGAAGGATTGGGATCCGGTAGCTCAGTGCAGTGGTTAGAGCAGCTCCCTTTCCTTTGGAGAAGAGGCGCGTTCGAGTCCCGCCCGGGTTTCAATTTTTTTGGGTTCGTATCGTAATCAATCCGGACACATTCACCCGGAAAACTAAATCTTTAGAAAAGGTTTTCTTTCAGTAAAATAAATATTGTTTTTTCCCCTCATTCCGGGTTATAATTACGTGTTGAATTAATTTATAAAAGAAATGAATTAACAGAGTCCTTGTGGATGTTCGCTTATATGTGCCATGAAGTTCCGAGATCTCT
This sequence comes from Protaphorura quadriocellata, assembly GCA_034698945.1. NCBI lineage: Eukaryota > Metazoa > Arthropoda > Collembola > Poduromorpha > Onychiuridae > Protaphorura > Protaphorura quadriocellata. Next base: position 5,778 of record JAQGCA010002405.1, on the reverse strand, counting down.
CGTTTGTTCAAGGTCCCAAATAGATTCGTCAACACATCTACCAATTTTATTGGTATTATTGTGTTGAAATTTAAAAGTAGTAGTTAAAATTTTTTCACGATGAAGATTTCCAAATTCTGTCCGGACATTAAAAAACAAGGGAAATATAATTCATGATTTCTTACTCCAAGTGCCTTGCTAATGAAAAATAGACGTTCTCCAAACCAAATAAAACTAGCATTCATACCACTCACGTGTGAATCAGTGTGAATGTATAACATCCATAATTAATAGGAAAAGACTGTATTTGGAAACTTACCCATGTGTTTTAGTTGTCAATCGTCTATTCAATGATTTAATGAACTGTATAATTGTTTCATTCTTTTCCATCCGAGTTGAATATGAGGAAGTAAATTGTCAAATTACTCAATACAGTAGGAGATAGTTACAGAGTCACTTTATTCAATCATTTTCTAATCATATTTACAGCTCATTTATTCATTCTACAAAGTATAAAGTAACTCTGAATAATGGTAACATATTTAATGATTAAATTATAATAATACCGAGTGGAGAGACAAACACCACAGAAACCTGTCAATGAAAACCAGTTTCACACTTATCAATCTCCTACGACCTGTCTACAGTGTGAGTTCATAAGTATTTACCTCACAGGTCCCATTCGAGGGGATTCTATTCAGTGTGAGTTCTCTAATTCATTGTTAATCAATTCAATATTCTGAAAGTTTTGTCAAAGAAAGTTTTCTTACAAATATTACATTTGAGTGGTCTCTTTAATTGTGAGTTACCATGTGACTAGACAACTCCCTTAAACGTCTGAAACGCTCCGGACATATCTCACAGCTGTATGGTTTCCATTCAATATGGATTCCAATCTGATTAATCAACTGAGCTAATTGTTCAAAACTCTCCTCGCAAATGTAACATTTGAATGGTTTATCACTATGAAATAATTTGTGATCTGTGAACTCAGCTTTTCGAATGAAGAGGTTCCGACAAGAGACACATCTGTATAATTTATCATTCTCTTCACTGTGGATTACGCTAACGATATGGGTGTCCAATTGTGCTAGTGTTTTGAGTCTCTCCTCACAAATGTCACATCTGAATGGGTTTTCTCCGCCATGAATTACCATATGAGTCATCATATCAGGAATGATATGATGTGAATTATGTGGTGCATTTCTAACGAATCCAGTGATTCGAAGCCTTGGCCACACTCGTCACACATGTATAGTGCCCTGAACACGTGATGTATCTTGTGTTCCCTAAATCGATCTGAACTGCTAAAAGTTCTATCACACTCGTCACATCGGAACACTATGTGATCTAACTTGTGCAGAGTCAACATAGCCGATCTGTCACAAATGTCACATTTGAAAGCTCCCTCTTCACTGTCCATTTCCATGTGACTATTATTCAAATCAGCTGATCCTACATTTTGATCCGTCTTTCCTGATTCTCCCGTAATACAAGACAACTTTTTAGGTATTTCTTCAGTGCGATTCATCTCGTCCAGTTTTCCACCAGTACGAGACAAATTCCCTGACATTCCTCCAACAGGAATCAGTTTTGCTTCTCCGGGAGTCATATTTGCAGATTTTCCTAAAGTCACTGCAGTACGATCCACGTTCTCTGGTTTTCCTTCAATCCTAGTCACTGGTCCAGGATTGTCTCTATTATGAGCTGTTTCATGGGATTCTCCTCCTGAATATATTGTCATTGATTCATTCCCATCAGAACAAGTCTTCTCCCACAACGATACTCCCACATTCTCAGTTTCCCTTCCTTTTTTATGTTTAGTATCAGCATCAGCACTGCTACTCCTGGTCGGATTTCCAATTCTGAGCGTCGTCGTGACCGGCTCTTCTGTAGTGTAAGGTGGTGTTGCCGAATTTCCAACGGTATGAGTCACGACATGTTCTGTCAACTCTTTCCCACCATTTTCCACAAGTAAATTGTTTCTCACCTTGTGAATTTTCTTGTGAAGAGTCAACGTACTCCTTGAAATGAAACTCTTCCCACATTCAGCGCATTCGAACCGTTCAACGCTGTGAACCACGTTGTGGTGATACAGAAGGTTGCTTCTTGTAGAAAATACTTTTCTACACTTTTTACAATTGTAGAAATTGTCCAAAGGAGTAGTGGAAGTTGATTCCGATTCCGATAGCTTCAGTATTTTTCGAATTTGATGTTTCAACATTCTCCTTGGATTCCAATTTCCTCCACTGTGTGTCAGCCTTGCTGGTATTTCCACACCGCGTGTCGTCATTGACGGTTTGTCTACAGTATGAGTCAAATTTGGAAATTCTCCTGCGGTATCAACCGATTTTGCTGGTTCACTCATAATTTGACCCAAGTTTGTGGGTTCTTCTTTATTATGACTCACCTTTTCTGGAATACGAGACATCTCCCCGTATCTCCCTCCAACTGGAACTATCACTGCCTGTTTTTCTCCAGTATCAGTTTGTTGGTAAATTCCTTGTCCGGAACGATCCATCTCCGGCTGTCTTCCACCATGAATCGTCATTACTGATTCTTCTTCAACCGTAGTCTTCGACATTTCAGTAAAAACATCTCCAGTATGAGTAATATCTTGATTCCCACCGGTATGAGACACATGGTCTGTTAAATTGATCTCATGAGAGTCAGAGCTTTCGGCATTCTCGCCAAGAGTCACAGCGGAAGTTGGGTTTAATTCTGAAAAGTCAACTTCCGTACCAATTTCATTCGATGATCTTCCGTCGGATTCACTCTCTTTGGATTTATTCTCAGAATGAGAATTCTCACCGTGGGATACTCTATTCGTCGGTTTACTTTCTTCATTCTTGTTCTGATCATTCCGGTCAGAATCTGGGCGCGACTTCTTCTTTACAGGTTTCGAACTACCGGGATGTGAATGAATGGACTCCTCCGCATATCCCGCACGCATTGAAGTTCGAGTTTTCCTTCTCATATCTTCCAGACGATTCTGCTTTTCCATATCAGGGGTTAGCACGACCTTAAGGATATATGTCCCGTCAACAGTTTTCGCAATCTGTCGAAGGTGTGGACGGGTGTTCTTGTTTTCCAAGGTTTTCAAGGGTCCATACACTGCTGACCGCTGAGGCAACGGCGCGGGAGCACAGCTTGGTTGAAATTGAAGTTGTGGATGATTGATACCCAAGTGTTCTTTTAATTCCCGGAGATACTTCTTACAAATCTCACAGTCCGGACTACACTGTCCAGTATCAAAATCCAACACCTTCCATTGTCTTTGTCCCGAATTCCTAGAGTCATGGCTTCCTGGTCTTTGAGTGTCATTCATGATCCCGACATCCCTTGGCTCCGAATTCACAAAATCATCTTCTGGATCAATTTTAATAATGTAATTCGGGTCAACAATGTATTCCGGAGATTCAGTCCGTCCATCTACATCTGGAAATATAAAAAAAATAGCTAAGTATTCGTTATTTATTCTTACTCCAAGGTCCGCGTACTATTTAAAGTAACTTGTGCACTCGCACCAAAGTTGGACGAATTAGCTCGCGTTATCTTGCATTTTATTTTTTACATTATTTAATTCTCCATACCATTTGAGGAGGAACCAATGTGGTCAGTCAGGTGCGTAGTAATTTTCTTGATGACCTTTTGACAAGTGAGACAACCACTGTCATATCCAAGAATTTCCGACTCCCGGATCAGCTCCGAATCAAAAGGCTCGTATTTGACCTCCACTTCCTCATCTTCATCGTACACCTTCACAGTCTGCAAGGGCTCTCCCTTGAATTCACTCATTTCGGAATCAAATGACCAATTAAGGGTCTCAAGTCAGACTCTGAAAAGTCAAGAAAACCAATTAGTCAGTTTATAGTTTCGTTATTAAAATGTTCAGTCGGTTGTAACAGAGAAAATCGGAGGCAGGCCATAAGCTTCAAGGGGGGTTCGATTCCCACGGATTGACAGTGTGTGACCATGTCAGAGCATTTGCCTACTACTGGTGGTAGTTTGACAAAGTCAAGTACGAAACAATTGAACCAATACCACGAAAACCACGAGATGCAGTAGAATACGTAACAAAAATGGGCATGATTTGAATTTCATTGATTTAGATTTTTTGTTTGTTTGAATTTTATTAGTTGTTAATATTTTTCTAAATTGTTATGGCAGTGTTATAATATTTTTTTCTGTTATACTTATTCTATTTACCAAATTTAATTTTGAAGTAATGGGCGTGGCGTCCGGAATGACTCCGATTTGTTTCCTCCAAAATCCCAGAGTCAAATTTTAACCAGTGGAAATAGTCCTTACTGATGTGTCAGAGACACTTGTTGTGTGAACTGTAGACTTCCCTCCTCCCCCACTTCACTCCAGCATCTATTAAAAAAAACATTTTCAACTATACCTTATTTTAATATAAATATATAATAAAATATTATTAGTTCTATGGGGAAACTAATTACCTAACAATACGGCTGAGTGTACTAATCAATCTCCTGTTACTTTACGTGCAAAGCAATGCAATTCGGACTTCAAGGCCCACTCTCTCTCCAACGTTAACTCCGCACCACAATTACCAAAATGAGATTCAAGAAATTGTTAGAATACGACAAAATCAAAAATTGCCTTAAAAATACTATTTTGACACGATTCCAGATTAAAGAACTGAATGTTCAAATGTAATGTACTCTCTTTTCCCGCTCCGTTCTGTCCTAAGACTATAGAATATCATGGAAAAGTCATTTTGTAGTCCCTAGTTACGCTTACTATTGAATTGAATTTAAGATTGATTCGAATTAATTTAATTTTTGATCTACTCAACGGATTAATATTTTCCATTCGGCGCTGAACCCACGACAATTCCGAGAGTAAGCGCGGATAACACGTGCATTTCTTTACTTCCGCTTTTGGAAATGAAACGCCAGCGCATCCTAGCGAAACACTCCAAAACCTTGACTTGACCTTGTTTGGTCTGGTGTCAACAAAAAGGTCCTCTCTATGAAAGGAGCCAGATTCTGCGGTATAACTTTGGTTTAGCGGCCTTCGGCCGCTAAACCAAAGTTATACCTGTTTGTAATCTGGGAGGTCCCCTGAGCAATCTGAGATAGTAGTTTTTTGGCGCTCGGCCATTTCGAATTCCGCCATCTTGAATTTTCAACTTGCACGGATCGAGCTCAAATTTTTACTGGACGTACTCCTTGGTCTCTAGACATCATCTAACTATGTTTTTTTTTAAATTTTGGTCGCCATCTTGGTTGTCTAAAAAAGTTTGAAAAAAATGTGTACTAAATTAAAGTTTGATGGGCAACGCGATTAGCCGGGGTGGGTCAGACGGATTAGCCGCGAAAAGACGAGATTAGCCGGGGTAGGTCAGACGGATTAGCCGCGAAAAGACGAGATTTGCCGGGCCAGGTCAGACGGATTTGCCGGGCCAGGTCAGACGGATTTGCCGGGCCAGGTCAGACGGATTTGCCGCGAAAAGACGAGATTAGCCGCGAAAAGCCGGGGTAGGTCAGACGGATTAGCCGCGAAAAGACGAGATTAGCCGGGGCAGGTCAGACGGATTTGCCGCGAAAAGACGAGATTAGCCGGGGTAGATCAGAAGGATTTGCCGCGAAAAGACGAGATTAGCCGGGGTGCGACTTTATTTTCTGTCGATGGATTCAACACCATTAACTTAGGCAACACTGCGCGTCCAGCAATAGCAACAAATCTCTGTTTTCTTAACCTAACTAAAACTGCAAAAATTAACCTAAATTAACTGAATTTTAATTAAATTACGCGAGGAACAAACGCCAA
>JAQGCA010002404.1:0-14026 GCA_034698945.1 Protaphorura quadriocellata | reverse complement strand
CTGATATGGATCAAGATGATTCTCCAGCTGTACGTCACGGTCACGGCCACGGCCAAGGTTTTGAGAACGATATGGAAACTATGACCGCTATTCCATCCCTAGAGTTCATTAAGGATTACGAATGCGACATATGCAAGAAAAAATTTTCTGTGAGATCTTCAGAATTCCTTACGACTCATCTAGAATGCCAAAAAAATTGTGCAGCCAAGTCCACTCATCTACGTCTCCGAGGTACAATTTTCTTTTTCATTCGTTTCCAAACAAAATTTTGGAAAGATCAGATATTTGATCAAATTATTTGTAACAATTAAATTAAGACTCACCTTCAGTTCAACCCAAACCGTTGTCGAAAAAGTTGGATATTTTGAAGACCGATTTTTAGGGATCTGTCGAGATTTATAACATGATCAGTTGATCAGATATCTAGATCAAAGTAAATGGATTGAATATCTGATCTTATAAGACCCCGACATTAGAAACCTATTTCCTAACTGAAAAACAATACTCTCCTATATAATAATTTTGTTAATAGTTACGGAGAGGTCTGACAACTATGGGGCCCGGAAATTTGTACTGAAAATTATTGCCGCAGACGAACCAAACATTGGAAGCATTTTAGACACCTTTGAAAGCAGAAATCTTTATCCCAGGGCGGATGGGCCTTGTTCCAGAACTCGAGTTTTGTCTGGTCCAGTCGATATCTCACCAAAGTCATCTTGGATTATCTTTGGACCAAAACGGAGAGATGTGTAACCTAAATAGTTACTATTTAAACTCAACGATGAATTCTAGCTTACGATTCCTTCTCTACAAGAGAGATGAATACTTCCATTTATTTCAATTTTTGTAATCAAACGATGATCAAGTCAAGTATCCATATTTAAACGAAGTGTAAAAATAAATATACCGTTGTCTACTGTACTGATAGGTCGTTAGTCGTTATATTGTTGTTTCGTCGAATTTTTACTTGATCAATTTTTACTGGTGTCAAATTCTAAATTAGACTGCCCAGGTTTGTCATCATTTCTAAATTTCGACTGTAATCAAATTTTTAAGACGGAGGAAATAGCCCGGCTCATATTTTTACACGCGTATTTATTACAACGGTCTTTCACTATACAGAAAAGATTGACATAATATCATAGACCTAAAGAATAGACTATTTGAAATATTTCCTCAAATTGTAATTTTTGTCTTGCAATTTTGAAAAATTATTTCCAAAATTGTTTGGTCGGGCACTTACTGATATTTTATTGAATATTACACGGCTGTAATAAATTAGTTTTTTTTCAAAAGTTGAACGAAATTGTGAGGCTGAGTGTTTTCAAATTCATGACCATTTCAAGCCCGGGATGGTAAAATAATTGATTTGACATGACTAAAGAAAAGGGGGCGGAATATTGCAAGAAATAATATATCGTAAATTTTCTCCAGTCAGGTTAGCTATTAAAAAAATCCCAATGTTAATTGAATTTGTACACATCAATGAACTTTGCCTTGAACCAGGAGCTGGAACGTGAAATTAATTTTGCAATAGGATAAATTAAAGTCATCCATTAACATCAGACCACAAAGGAGCAGAAAGAAGTTGTTGTCGCAAAATAGATGACAAGCTTTATTGTTTTGAACTTGTTAGACATTCCAGCGTGGAAAAAGCGGGTGACCTTACAGATTTGACAACCAACCTATGTTCATACCGCCATGACGTGTAACGCCTTTACTCATTTCATTTTCGTTCCCGGTTTTCCTTCACTGATTTTATTATTAAAAGATAATTTTTTTCTGGCTCACCACACGATACCGCAAAATTATGAAGTGCTTATGGTTGACCACTCCTATGTAACAATAAAATTGCAGCGGCAGATGAGCGTATCTACGTGATGATGTCGATGTCACAGGGAAGAGGTCAAATTATTATGCGTACTTGCAAATTAGGCCCAAATGAAGAGTAATGTTCAAACGTCGAAATATTTCAGGAAAAGTCAGTCCGTTGTGGTGAGGGGTCAATCCCAGGGTAGACATGGTAGTATGGTTGTTGATTAAGTAAGCCTCGCTTCACCCAAGTTTTCACTACTGGTAGGGCTACCCTCGGTAAGGTAACGCATTATTGGCGAATCCAAATTGGTGGCCGTATTTATATTGCAAAGGTAAAAATGAGAAATATCGGGATTGGCTGACAACATTCATTTTGTTAAATTTTGCACAATGCCTTTATATTTGAACGTTCCATTAATTGAGTAGCTTACGGATAACTTAGCTTCATGTCGATTTTTGCTTCCTTCCTGGGACATCAGCGCGTGTGAGAAAAAATACCGAAAATTCATACAAATAAAAAGGACGAAGAGTCAATGATTGTTGGATCACAAATGCTAAGCTCTTGAAAAAGTGAACCCAAAACAGGTCTTGGTCCAAGTTTGCTGCTTTTGACCGTCTTCAAGGTGATACCAGTTCAAAACTGAATCTTTGTCTCTAAACCACTCTCAGTTTCATCCAAGTCTTCAAACCAACTGGTCATATTGTTCAACAAACGTACGTACCCATAAACGTTCAAAATTTCAATTCACTAAATATTAATCCAACAGATATTTTTTAATTATTATTCAATTTTTGCAGGTATTGTGATTCAAAATGAGGTTCGTTTTGATTTTTCTGGTCCTGCTCCCGATTTTGCTGAGTTTGGCACAGGCCGCACCCCCCGCGGCTGCCAAAACCGCAACATCAACGGGGACAAGTCCGAAAAAGGGGAAACAATTGGTTTACTATGTTCCTGGCCAATCCCGGGCTGAAGCTGAAATAAATAATTTACAACATGATGAACAAGAAGGCGAGGAAGAAGAGGAAGCTGACGACGAAGTCGACGATGAAGACGCCGATGATGATGTTGACGACGACGACGACGCATTTGACATTCCACCATTCGACAAAGTTTTTCCAAACCCAGACGGTAGACCAGTTGGACCCAACTGTAAGTATTCTTTTAGAACTAGCTGAACTTTTATTTTTAGTTTTAAAATAAATTACAATTTCTACTCTGAAATTATCTTTTGTAGCCTATGACGCCTTCATGAAACATAAGCCCAGCACTTCCGGCCCTGCAAGTCATGGTCAAGCCGGACCACGAGTAGCAGGTCAAGCTGGCCCAGGAGGTGCAGGTCATGCTGGCCCTGGTGGGCGAAGACGTGTTGATGGACCTTACTTACGGACTGACATCCAAGACGTTCCAGACTACGACGATGGCAACTTAGGACTTACACCACCATTCCCAGGTGCCCGACTCCTCCAAATTATACCCGCCGATGACCCAAACGATAGTAACGAAGAACCAGAAACTGAAAACATTTACCCAAAAAGAGACGGAAGACAAAGTTACGTTGGACGTGTTCCAACCAACCGATACAGACCAGTCCAAGTAGCCCCGGTTTCTCGACCAGTTATCGTCGGAAATCGTCGAAATTACAACTACAACTATGTTCCATATCGCCGACCAGTCAGTGGATTAATGTATGCCGGTAATAATAATCGCCGCCAAATCGTAGGAGGTTATCCAAGCCAATATCGCGGTGTCCAACAACCATCCCGCCCGGTGATTTACTCACCAATTCGACGAAATCCCGGCATGGTACCAGTCCAGAACAACTACAGACCACAAATCGTTCGAGGGCCTTATGCCCCGGTGTCACCTTATGGTGTCCCTCAAGTAAGAGCTGGAACCGGCCGTGGTTATAATTCCTGGACATGGACACCACAGAGAGATAGTTATAATCCCGGATATGTCGTCAACCCCACTGAAATGTTGTCCAGACGTCAATTCCGCTATCATCCATCACAAAGAGTGCCATCTCAAAGGATCCCACTTTATGATGGCGTTTGGGGAAATCCAAGACAACATCATGGAACTTACTGGTCATCTCAACTCTAAGACAGATGAGGATTAAATTCGACTTAATTATAAACTTTGGATTATAATTATAGTATAAATTGTTTGTTTGAAGAAAATGCCAGTTTAGACAGTTTAGTATGTTCTCTGCTCCGTGTGGTGCGGTGATTCAACCCGATCGCGATCTTACAAAAAAAAATTTACACCCCGAGTTCATTGACAGAGACAAACAACTTTTTTTTGAGGGGTAAAAAGTCATAATACTTATACTAAACTACTACTTGTGTAATGTCCTTAATTACATTATTCCACTTAAAGTGTGCAAAAATTCTTGAAGGTAAAACCGGTTTTGAAAAATAAAAGCATCTTGCATTTCAGACTGAATAATTTGAGACTTGTCCATGCACGCATGCATGCATGGAATTGATTTATCATCTTGTAGTTTACTTCATTCCACTGAAAGGCATTATGATTTCTGGGAATTGTAAAATGTGGTATAGAATAGAGGAATTGGCAGTGTTAATAGATGTTATCATCAACGTGGGTCAACCGGGAAAAATTATAAAGACTTACTTATACAGACAAACTCATCAAGGCATTGTGTGTATTTTTATGTATTTTGCATTCCGCTCAGTCATTCGAAGGAAAATTAATAAATCAAATAATAATGTAACTAGTTGATACCCATCGAATGAGTAGAATTGTTCGTATTCCGTGTGAGTTGTTTTAAAAAAGTCTTTTTGAGTTAATCCGAAGTAAAATTAATTTCTACCTATTAGAGAGAAACCTGGGAACAAATGCTCTTTCTCACATTACGTTTCCGCTTTTTATACATTTCTCCCCTAAACGAATAATTCGAAAAAAATCGTGCTTAGTTTTTAATCCTGAGAGTACCACTGGACAATTTTATAACTCGGTGATCAAATTTTGAGCAAACTTTCTGTCCTTGATGTACGAGTATGTTTATGTAGTTATCTTCTGTATACAAAACCTTTATTTTGAGTATTCGAACTCATAGATAGACATTTCCTTCAAGATATTAAATCCACAAGACATAATTTTCCCATGGATAAGCCGCTGTATCAGCAAAACTCTACCGATTTCTGAATATTTTTTCATGAAAAGCTTAATTGTGGAGCATAACATTTTGGCTCAGCCTGTTCAGGATGGGTGCGAACAAAAGTTAGGTTTACAATTTGTAGTGAGTCCTAAAGGGAATTTTTTACAACACATTACAAGTGCACATCTGTTGCGCACATCGCACGTTTTAATTATAGAAGGTGTATTTAACTCGTGTTTTGGGTAGAAAGTAGATTACTGTGGATTACTCAAGATTACTGTAAATATTACCAACATCTGACTCTCCAATTTTTATACAACTTCTGAGAAACTTGTTTTTTTAATTCGGTGATCACAAGTTTCGATCATAGATGACAAGTCAAACTTAAATCTTGTATACTAATTTTTGTCTTGTTTGTAATTAAAAAAATAATCCTGAATGGGCCTATACGGAGCGTACAAAATACTACGTGTAGTGAATGCCACAGGCAACCTTCGGGAAGGCAAAGTTCTTTAATAAGAAAAATTATCGTTACTATTCACCGATATCTTATAATGTCTGTCTTAATTTACTGAGATAAACCGTCTTCCCCAGTCATAAAGCACTCGGTCCAGGCATTAAGCCTATGCATTAATTTTCGTTCAAATGATTGATAGAAGAACTGATTTTATTAATTCATACTACTAAATACCTACTAAATAAAGAAAATATGAAAATACAAGGGTCAAACACTTGACTCAGTCAGTCACCCGTATTTTATCAAGTAGAGATGTATTCTGCCGCAGTATATAATATAAAACGGATGCAAAAAAAAATCGTAAAATGCGGTGATTCATCACCATAAAAATAACAATGTTCACAGTTCAATTTTCGGTGAAGTTTAAGTTTAAATGTATTTGTGGCACTAGAGGGAATGTTGTAATAATAGAGGTGCAGCTGGACTTTCACTTATGTTGGACGTATCTTCAGAACCATCTTCTTCCTGGACGCTCGTAATGCTCGGATTATTTCTTTTTTCGTAAGCCTGTGTGTATATGAAAATAACATATGATCACAATTGTAATAATTTTTATAATTAATATTTACAGATTTTTGACACCGTGGGATTCAATATTTTTTTCGAATTTTCGATTTTCCAAGTCACCCAAGAAATCGAGCCGAATTTTCCATAACTGACTTTATCATACATTCACGGACTTGATAAAAAATTCAGATATTTATGCCGAATCCTTCGGAGACAGAAAAACCCAGAGAAGTGTCGAGAGTTCCCTATTAGTTTAACATTTAATGAAAACGTACATTAGCCGCGATATGCATTAATGTTGTGGCAGTATCTTTCCCTGTCTGTTCCACCAACTGATATAGAGAACTATTTGTATCTTGGAGTAGTGTGTACGGCTCGTCAAATTCCTGAAATACCAATTAAAAAAGCTTGGAAATGATTAAGTTTTCCAATTGAAATTGATGAGCTTTATTTTACATCTACCTTAATCCGCCCTGCATCTAAAACAAGAATTCGATCACTGTCCATCACAGTATGTAAACGATGAGCAACTGTAAGGACCGTGCAATCCTCAAACTTGACTCGAATTGTTTTCTGAATAAGGGCGTCAGTTCTGCAAAATTAATACAATTAATTTGTGGAAAATTATTTTATTAGGAATAAATTCAAAAATTATTCGCGGAACACTGCACCGGAGTGAGGAAAATCTCTTGACTTACTCGTGATCGATATTTGCAGTCGCCTCATCCAGAACTAAGATTTTATTTTGTCTTAAAATAGCTCGGCCCAAACACACCAATTGCCGCTGACCAACCGAGAAATTTGACCCGCCCTCGGAAACCTGGGTCACAATTTCAATAATTGGTTTAGATGTTTTAAAAAATGATAAGTTTTTTTACAAAGGGAAAAATGTCAACATTCCATAAATGTCGGCATCATATCTGAAATCACATTTGTAAAGTGTAGCAGATCAGCCAAATATTGGGTGACTTTTAAGTTTTATAGAACCTAATTTTCCTCGGTCGGGATTAACGTATTTATCGGTATTTACACACTCTATGTTGACACAATGTATTTTCACATATAATTAAACATTTTATACTTCCGTATCCAAACCGGTCTGTAGTTCTTTGATTGGTGCGAGGAGATGGACTTCTTCCAAGACTTTCCACATGTCAGCATCATTATATTCCCCGAATGGATCTAAATTCCTCCGAAGAGTTCCAGTGAATAAAACTGGGTCTTGGGGGATAATTGAAATTTTTGAGCGCAAATCATGCAGGCCGATTTTGAGAACATTAATCCCATCAATTTCTATAGTTCCTGCAGACGGTTCTGCAATTCGAAAGAGAGCTGTGATGAGTGAACTTTTCCCTGCACCTGTTCTTCCGACAATTCCCACCTGTTTGTTTAAAGAATTTGACATAACAATTAATTAAATTTAAAACAAAATTAAAGATCAATTTCAACTGAACTTACTTTCTCCTTAGGTTTTATGACACAACTAATTTGCCGGAGGACAGGAGCTTCCTCGTCGTATTTAAGAAAAACATTCTTCATTCGAATTTCGCCCTTGGATGGCCAATTTTTGGGAGGTTTACGCTCTGTCAAAGAAACAAAATGCAAATTTTAATGGGTTTCTTAATTAATGGAGAAAATCCAATTAGACAAGATTTTAAGATCTCAGGTTTACCTGGTGAAGATTCCAATGGAGGTTCTGGTTCCAAATGTGAATATTCCAGGACTCTTTCCACTGAAACTAAATGGTTTTCCGTTTCAGCCGATTGTCGGACACCCCATTGAAGGGCACCAGTCAGTGCCATCGCCGAAGAAACAGCCAAACCAACTGCGGCTCCACCTGATAAAAAAGTATCTCATGATTTTCTTTTACAAAATGCTTTAACAAGAAAACATTTGCGACAAAACAAAAAAATATTCTCACCACTCGTTTCGAATAACATGAAACTGAAAGTTACAACTCCAATGTAGACGACTGAAAACCAATCGACACAAATTCCAAGCCACCTGGCAGTGGCCAAAAAGAGATACCAGGAGGCGGAATGAACGTCTTGGTGGGCATCGAATTGATTTTCGAATTCTTTCTCAACCCGAAAGGCTCGAATCGTTGTAAGACCGTAAAGTGATGTCGACAAGTGCGAGAACACTGGACTTCGGGCTACAATTTGTGTTTTAAAAAATTATCAGTCCGAGAAGAAATGGTCAAATGAAAGAAATATTCCAAAATTTACCGACTCCTTCCAAACGTTTTATACTCCTGGCCGTATGGAGATAAAATTTTCTGATGTGGTAGAAAAGGAACATGAGAATTAGGGATGGAATGACCAGAATTGGGTTCACGACGCTCACGATAATCATAACCCCGATGACTTGGAGTGATATCTGGAATTTTTCGGAAACAGTGTTATTATTGAAGCATACGACAAATAAATTAGTACTATTTTCCTCCAGCGTACCTCAACAGTGTCAAATATTGTAGATGGAAGACTTTCGTCAATAATTCCAATGTCTTTCGCGAACCGATTCAATACTCGTCCTGAAAATTCCAGAGTAAATTCGGTTCAATTAATTTAATATAATTGGTGTTTAAAATATATGAACTTTATAGGTTATTCAGTGTACTTGCCGACAGGATTCATTTCAAAAAACCGCATTGGAGCTCTCAGCACTCCAGCAAATAAGCTCTTGTGAAGATTTATGGATGAACGCATGCAAATGCTAAAAAATCCAGCTGTTCTCAGAAGAGAGACGACAAAGAGTGAGCCAATTATTGCACAATACATATACAAATAGTTAGCCCTTTCGGGGTCAAGAATTTGAGATATATTTTCTTCAACAACCAAATTCGGGTCATCTTCAACTTCGATAACAGTATTATTTGGTGCTCTCGCCTCTTCTGATTTTGTCCTGTTTGAACCCCACACAAAGTATTGTAATTATTATATTCATCTAGGTTCTAGATACCAGTTGCTCAGTTCATAATCGTTATCCGACTTATTTAAACTTACCAAAATTGGAGCCAATAATCTGACCCAGTGAAAAAGACTTGAGTGACCAAATTGGAAAGAATTAAGAGTAAGAGTGTGAACCAGTTTGATCCAGCATGAATATAATTCCAGTACATTTTCAATCCTACGTCTCCAGTTGACCTCGTTTCTTCTGGCGTCGTTGGCTGTTCTCTAATTTTCATAGAAGTAAATGTCCCATACTTTTTTGAGTACACCGGATACACATGCCCAGATTTCTTAGTAGTTCGACTAACCAAGTTGTTAGTAAAAGAAAAGGAAAACAAACAAACCAAAAAAACACTGTTAGATCAGCAAAAGAAATGAACACTGCAAAAAAATAAAAAATAAAAACGTTAAACAAATAATAAATGATTAGACAAGTCACACTGCTAAATAATAAATAACTGTGTTATGGAACTGATGTTAATAAAAAAGGAACAACTCTAGGAAGTGTGTAATTTAATTACTGCATAAAACTTGGAAATTGGTAGCAAAAATAAATCTGCAACGACTACTCCGATGGGTCGGACAATTTTGAAAGGAAATTTTTACTTTGTATTTTCAAGAGGGTGACATTAATATATAACAGTTGATAGGTTTAATGTTGATAGTTCCTGTGTTTAATAATTAAAAAATTAAATTAAAGGAAGATATAAAAAGTGGAGTTTCTAAAATTTGCTTTAGCTCTAAAAAGTTTACAAGGATGGTTGTTAAAAATTGGTCATGACGCTATCCAATGAATTTTTCAGATCTCGTTCAAACAAGATCGTTCGTAATTTATATATAGTTATTTTTTATCGATTAATACTCGTTCGTGTATAAAGTGTATAGATTTATGTCAGTAGAAACAGTGGTGGGTTAATAAATAAGCGACAAAGCGAAAAGTTACGGTTAGAATCAAACACCGAAAATCTTAATTAAACAAACGAGTCAAATTCATAGAATATAATAAAGTTTCCAAAATTCATCAACTCGGATTCGGTGACTTTAAGGTTTAAGAAACTTCGTCAATACAGTAAAACCTGTACTAGGCAACCGGGTCTAGAAGACAGGAAATCTCAACTTAACTTTTAAAGCTTTGCATTTTAATAGTCTCAATTATTCTGTGTTACGGCAACTGGGACTATGTTGAGATGAGACTAATATGTGGTGACTTTCAAATAGTTTCTTATTCTGTACAAAAGAACTGATTTGGACTTGGAGTCGATAGAACTTACCAAATGTCATCATAATGACTGGCTTATTAGATCAGATCACATTTTACTGATTTGATATTTAGACCAGAGAAAATATCTAAATAAATTATACACTAAAGAGATTCCTTGGACACTTCAATTCTAAAACTTACTTCTTTTCTTGACTTTGAGTATAAGATTTGCACCTTGGGTCCTCTGGTTCCCCTTCATATTCCTGATGAACCGAAAGATCAAACACATTCATACTTTCTAATAAACTCATGGACGAACTCCGACGAAATTCTCTTTTGCCGGGATGTCCAAGTATTGATATCTCAGAAGCAGCTGGGCGGATTTTTGCAGGATGTTGTGGCGTTCCATCTTCTGAATGAAGCATTTGGGCAAAATTGATTCCACTCCCAAGAAGACCTGTGTAAGAACCTTGGAACTGGACTTTACCATTGTTTAAAAGAATAATTTGGTCAGCTCCTTTCAGGAATTGAAGTTGATGAGTGACCAGAATCCGAGCTTTATTTTTTAAAATCCCCATCACACAATTCTCAAAAAGATGACGTCCGACTTCTGCGTCTACGGCACTCAACGGGTCATCCATCAGGTAAATATCAGCTCTGGCGTACACGGCCCTGCGAGTACGAAAGTTCGAGAATTAATTTAAATTCAACTCAAAACACAAATTTCTAGGTGATTTTATAATTTAGATTTTTATGATACTTGGAGAATTTAAATAGTTCATTTATACCTTGCCAAGTTGACCCGAGCCTTCTGACCTGTAAATAAAAAAAAACAAAAAGTATTAAGAAAATTAATTTAGTTAGAGAATAATACTTGGAAACTAATAACAAAAATAAAGATCTGACCGCCACTTAAGGAAGTTCCCCGATCTCCGACCAAAGTATTGTCACCGAACGGGAGTAAGGTCAAATCTCTTTTGAGAGCGCAAGATTCTATGACCTCGTCGTACCATTTCGAATCGAATTCTCTTCCAAATAAAATATTTTGCCTCACACTGCCACCAAAAACCCAAGGTTCTTGGGAAGTATATGCCAATCGTCCGCAAACGTTGACTTCTCCAGAAGTTGCAGGGAGTTCCCGAAGGATAGCTTGTAGTAATGACCCCTGGAGAAATGAAATCAAAATCTTAATCAAAATTTACTCAAAATTGAAAACTAGTAGAATTAATAAAACTCACCTTCCCACATCCTACAGGGCCGATCACAGCGATAAGTTGACCTCGTTTAACCTCCAAAGTCACATTCTGCAGAGTTAACTCGTTTAATGTTTTGTCCCATTGTGCATTTAGGTTATGAACTTTGACCCCTACGTCTGCTTTGCTGAGAGGTGGTGCACCGTCTGGATACTGGTTATCTTCTGAACAATCTAGCCTGTCCTCTAGTAGAAGGAACGTCTGTAAAAGTTTAAAATTTGGTCGATTAAATTTTCAAGAAATTATGCAAAGACTAAAAACTTGAGCACTCGTGGTAGAACTTTCAAAATACCTGTATTCGTTTGATAGACACCAAAACTTCGGCAAGTTGAGAAATTGCTCCAGGAAAGAATAACGTCATGGTCAACCGGACATTATTGTACAGGGACAGCGTTACGAATACCTACAAAAATTCGACAATTTTGAATATATTTTCAGGTCGAATGTAGTTTATTAATATTGGCCATTTCCAGTTACCTTTTCGGAGTTGAGGTAGTTTCCAGTCAGAACGTAGGCGACAAGCGTGGCGAAAATGATCAGTTTAGAGGAAATGTAAAACATACTTAGGTTGATGGCTCGAAGATGTGATGTCTTTCGAATGACTCTTATTTCATCTCTGTTCCAGAATTTAAAATTATTGAAAATTTCAACGAAATTGTTATTTTTTGTCAGATATTGCCGAAATGTCGGGTTTTTCATATAACCTCTTGTTTTAACGAAATAACGAAAGTAGACAGTTTCATGCATTAGAACGCAACAAAATAACTGTTATGATTTTTTTAGTTGTCTACATCATTAATTTAAGATTCCATGTGAATTCCATGAAAAGTGACGAGATGTGATCATAGTGACATTTTAATCAAAATATTTTTCAAAATCAGAATTTTCTGGATATCAATACCCGAATTTTGACATCATCTGACCAAATCTGAGTTGTCATAATAATCTGTGCCAATAAAATCATCATATTGTATTACTTACTCTCGAGCCCCGGACAGTAGATTTGCAAACGGTTTTTCCCATGTGTACATTTTTATGACTCGCATGGCGCTCACAACTTCATTCATGAGTCGAATTCGCCGATCAGTCCTTTCAGCCACTTCCAGTCTCAATTTTCCAAACAATCGCCCCATTTGACCTTTTTTTTTTAAAATCATCCAACGAATTTAAATAAAATATCATCATCAGATGTTCATCAAATACAGAGTGGCGCGTAACAGTGTGAGGAAAGTAAAATATTATGTACCACCCTGTAAACTGTAGTAAGTTTTATGGTTACTTTGGAATGGAACGAACAGAATGAGAAGCGCAACACCGGCAAAGGCAGAAGGACCAAAATATCCCCAAAGAATATAAATGACGATTCCAAGTTGAAGCGGCCCAATTATTAGGTAATGGAAATATCCTGTAGCCAGGTCAAATCTATTCACATCATTCGACAGAAAGTTAACGAGTTGACCCACGGCTGTTATCCCCAATGCTGCTTGGCTTAAGTTCAATGACTGAAATATTTATCGTTTGTAAAGTATTGGGCTAATGTGTATAATTTTCTGAATTTAAGATTTGAAGTACTTTTCTGTAAATTAATGAAGATGATGCGACTCTCATTTGCATTCCAATATGTTGAACTTCGAAGAAAAATGGATGATGTTGAGTTGTATAGAGCATCGAACAAGTAAGAAGAGCCGCTGCGAAAATGTAGCCCTCATGGTGTTGGAATTCTCCAGCAAAATACCGGATTAGCAGGCCAAGAGCCAATGGTTGAACAATTCTGAAGATTTTGTAGAAAGAAATTTTCATTAATTGACAATTTCCAATTCACCGCAAAAACGAGGTCAGACGCCAGCGTAATTTGCCCAAGTGAATAGATATTACGGTATTCGGTATTATCAAAGGTATTTCATTTGGACTAAAGTGCTTAGGAAAGCCACCAAAGTAGTGAGGAAAAACCACCGGTAAATCGTGACCAGAGCTCACGATGTTAGGAGTTCGATTCCTCCCATAGAAGACATTTCGGTCAACTGCTTGAAGAAATATTTTTTACCGGTGGCATCTTTCTATTTAGAACTTAACGTGGGTCGTACACAGAGCTACGATCCAATCTCTTTACAAAAATGCGATCAGGCCCTGGAATAATTCTCTAGTAAATAAAAAATACTCTCATTAATTAGAAATTATTGCTAATTAATAAGAGTATTTTTTTTCTATTAAAAACCTTATGATTACTTACTTCAAAACACATTCGTCAGTAAAGGCGAATACTCCCCAAAATGCATAGCGAAGTCCGAACACTGAGACTAAAGCTTTGAGGAAACTAGGTTTGATTTTGTTGACATCTTCTGCAGATTTTCCAGCGAATGATGCTCTCTTTCGCTTCTCTTCACATTTCGAAATTTGTTTTTCCCAGGATGCCACTAATTTGTCTCCTAAGGTTTGAGAACGATCTTCTGGAAGAACTCTGAATAAATCTTCAAGTTCTAGGTCTCGTTTTTGACCCAATGCAAATAATTTTACAAGCCAACTGGAAATATTAGAATAATTCATGAATTATTTCAAACGTATAAAGTTATCTTCAGGGCCTACAAATAAAAACTATCAGAAAGTTGAAAAGATGAGAGTTTGCTGAAGTCCAATTTTTGGGGAAAATTCAATTCACATTT
>JAQGCA010002403.1:0-14031 GCA_034698945.1 Protaphorura quadriocellata | reverse complement strand
TCATTATTATTATTATTATTATATTATTATTATTGTTGTTGTCATTATTAATATTATTATTATTATGTCGACGGATTAAGTGTATAAATCCTACGTGGTAATGTACATACGCGTACACGCACGCATCCATAAACGTATACTACTATGTGTGTGGAAACCTCATGGATAAATAAAAAAAACTCGGCTTCCTTTTTCTAAATTCTCATCACTTGGAATTTATTATGAATCAAAACAAAATTTTGGCGACAAAGTTACATGGTCATCCGCACCTTTTAACTCTTATCATTATTGTATATATATATAAACATGGGAGAAAATGAGAATAGGAAAACAAGAGGAGCGGTTTAGCTCAACCTGACTCGTTGTAACATTATAGCCTTGTAGTCGTTTTATTTGTTCTAATTAGTTGAGATAAAAATACGAAATGGTTTTGTATCATATGGATAGGGGGTAGGGGGGCTTGGAAATCCATAAATACATAGTAATGTGATGCAGAGGAGGGAGTGGAGGAGATACTAATGTGAGTGGATGAGAACTCAGCCAAGAGTTAACGGAGCCAACGAGTAGACAATTTTCAGAGCTTAGCTCTTCCGAGTGCTCTAGGAGCTCTTCCAGTTCTAGAATATATCACTCTCTAGAACTAGGAGAAAAACGAGGGAACCCATGAATTTCCCATGGAAGAATCATCATCAGCTCTAAATCGGAGGTAGGAATCTGGCTATCTGACGCCGACTGGGTGAAGAATATTAGGACTTGGAGAGTTTAGAGAAGAGAGAGAGCCCAGAAAAGCCAAAAGCCCAAGCAAACTGTGTTTTCAGGATGTTATTCTGGCTGTCGGCCAGTTCATTTCAACCACAGGGAAATCAATTTAAATGCAAATACATAGTTGAGCTTTTAACTCAAGTGAAAATCAAGTGCAATTCAAACTTGAGTCCCTTGACTTCCCAACCAACACTTGAATTACTCGCATGCACCCCCCAAAACTGAGTCAGAACTCAACCCAGCTTCCTTAACTCTTCATCTTCAAAAGGCTTTAACATTTTCCTAACTTTCCCTGCCAACACGACACGGTGGCACAGCCAAAATCATCACCCACCGCCACATGGATATTATTTTATTGCCTGTAATAGGTTTAACCTAAAATTATAGTCAACGTAGACTATATGTTATATCTGTATGAACTCAAGGTTTAGAAATTTGGTTTCCTGGACCCACCAAATAACATACAGTGTAGGAGTTTCAGAATCCTAGACTCGTTAACAACCCATCATCTCCTCATCACTTTAGAATCTCTACGAAGACGACGAGGACTCCTATTTCTTCCTTCGTCAGTACTCAACTACTACTACTCGGGTGAAATCCAATGAAATGATTTCTTCCAGCTCTTTCGAATGGACTTTAACATAACTATCTCCACGTTCGGTTGGATTACTTACATCCGCCAAGTCTTTCATATTACAAATAACGGATAGGTAGACGTAAAGAAGAGAAAAGTGGAGGAGAAAGTAGCTCTAGGGTAGTAGTAGCACTTGGGAAAGTTTTTGGGGTGTGCTCGAGTCCATTACATACAAACTTTATTGAGAGGAGTTTAGGCTGAGTTTGGGCATAAAACTCTGTTCAATTTGCTCTCCACTGGTCCTCTCCTCTTCTCAAACTTCAATTTGATTTCAATTCTAACATTATATTGAGAGGAAATAGGGTCAGGATTGGTTAGGACGGGTCTGGGATTCTGAAGATGTGTCCACATCAAACATGCATATGGATGAAGAAATGCAATATATAAGAGAATGGAGAGGAGGAACCCCATCATACATAACATAACACCATAAAGGAAATTGTGATCCGATCCGACTCACTTCAATTCCTAAACAAAAGGTGAAATTCTCTCCTTTCGTCTTCCGTCACTTCAGTTGTTCCAATCTAACCCAGGGTACAATACAATCAAATGTAGTCTTCAATACATTGTGATGTAGACAAAGTTGCGCTATACTTTTATTTTTCTGAGAGAGAGAAGTGAAGCGCTCAATCTAATATGTAGGACAGACAGGGAGGGAAGGGGGCGCTGGGGGATCCAGTACGGACAGTTTGGGAGAAAGCACGAGAGGTAGGAAAAAAAAAATACTTGGAAAAAAAGAGACGAGAGTTGAGTTGAGTTAAGGCGCTCCTGGGCAAGTTTCTTATCAAATCGGAAAACAATAAAAACTTCTCACGATACGGACGAGGTCAGACATGGATGGAGGAGGACCACTTGGACCACCCGTCCGCCTTCCTTCTTCATCTCACAAACCCGACAACGCACCCAAAAAAAAGTGAGATCCGTAGCCAGAGCCAAGCAGAGCTTTGAGGATCCTATTAAAAAGTTTTCTCAATTCTTTCTCTTCATCCGACGAATGGACCCACCACCGCAGTCCCAGTCCCAGCCCCATGACCGCCACCACGACTCCATTCTTCAGAGCCAGACTTTCTCCTCCTTTCTCCCCATCCGCCCACTACCAACTACTTTCTTCCTTTATTTTAGTTGAGCAATCGAAAAAAAGTCGTCCATAATTTCAACAGCGTATTGATTCTTTGGACACACTTCAGACACTGTCCAAGTCCGATGGTAAATCACATTCAAAAAGTTCCGAATGGAGACGAAGAATGTTTCTCTGTAACTCCGATTCGCGTACATGGAGAAGGGTGAGTGATCTTCAGGCGTCTTTAAGTGAGTCAGTACTGCAAACACAAAAGACAAAAAAAAATAGTAAAACAAAAGACGGGAAAAGTGAGAGTTCTAGTTGGGGAGGACAGGACAAGGGAATGAGACCCTCAGAGACTCATCAATTTAAGTACAATGTTCATATATTATCCAAGACGATTTCCTCACTCTTTCTCATCCCCTCATCAATTCTCATCAATTGAACAACTTGGATTGAAATAAAATTTTCCCGAGGACACATAACTCCATCTCCTTCTCACCATTTCCGTTTCCTCGCGTCTACTCAAAAAACCCAGGGTAAGGGCCAAAAACACTTCGTCATCCTTCCGTACTTTTCTCCTGACTTACGACTACACTACGTAAAGTCCACATTCTCATACTTTCACTCCACAAGAGTAAAACTTGTTCCTTCCATTCCATGTCTACGGATTTTGGGTACGGGAATACTTTCACCAATCCCCAACCCCTCTTTCCTCCAATAATTCACTCTTGTCTGAATGTGACCCAATTCAAATTTCCACCACTCAAATCAAAAGTATTGTCTTACGAACCTCACTCCTGTCCTATCAAATTGGAAAGTGCTGTGGAATGAAACACATTTTACATTGCAGACGGTAGGACGGTAATACGACGTAAATACTAGTCTATGTGAATCTCTTAGTTGTGAGAGAGAGAGGAAGGAAGACAGGGACAAACTCGTCATTTAGCTACCTGTCTCCCTTAGATACTCCTGTCTCCCAATTGAATTAAGGAAAACTCCAATCCTCTCAGTCGGAATTGAGAGAGAATGCAATCTAAGGAAGGACTCAAACCCAGTCCACATTTCAAACTCTCTCTCTCTCTTGAACGGATCTCCTCCTCCACATTTTCACTCATCCGTGTCTAAGAATTCATACTTAGTCTAGGTTTGGTCCCCTTCCCTCGAGCGCCTAAGTAAGTGCCTGCCATACCTTTTCATATTCTCATACACTACAATTGTATGAGGAAACCTAATGGAGAAAAGACTAGTGACTGGAACTGGAGGCAGCCATGATTCACACAACACCACAAGAACCAGTTCTCCATATATACTTTCCACATTTCACTTCACTTTGAAATGAATACTCAGAGAGAAAATCAAGTTTAAATTGCTTGGAATGGGGGACATGATGATGACGACGGCACTTTCTCTTTCCTCCACGAAAAACATGAAATACCTTTATGCGAGTATATGTTGAGTAAAGAGTCCTTACGCCATGTAATATGATGTGATGTAAATGTAAATGTATCAGACAAAACCATCTGAACTGAAAAAGCCAACAAAATGATGAAAGAGATAACTAAATTGCACTTTACCTCCTACCTACCTTTCCCTTTATACTTACATATGTATGAAGGAAAGACTATTATCTATCATGATGACTCCTGCCTGTTCCTTCTTCCAATATGACTTAATATCTGCAAATCCATGAAAAATTGTGATCAGTCATTCAAATCGGTCGGTCGAGTCTGTCATGTCTGAATGTTTGTAAGGCAAAACTCAATTATCATAGTTCAATCAAACATTAGTGTCTAAATATAAAAGAAGCCATGAGTATGAGTCACGAATGAAGCAACAGTAGAGGAATTGTTCCTACGGAGAAAGTCCGAATATTTCTTTAGTTTCTGAGGAGATTCTAGTCCTAGTTCCTATTCCTATCCTTTCATAGCCCCCATCATATCATGTTTGACTTGTAAGACGGGAAGGAAGGAAATAAGGAAACTTGACTGGATATTTAGGGAGGAATTAGACCTAACGCAACTCTACTATGTTAGTATGTTAGACATAGAAACATAGAAGTAGACCTACTTTCTTTGTCAACCTCATTCATGATTAAAGTACTTTTTAATGCTCCGTTGTTCTGTGAAGAGAGAACTCTGTTGGACTCTTTCTACTTCATATGCCCTCACCCTTTTACTTTTACCCGTCGTCCACGTCCACCCATGTTGTTTTCACCTTTTCTTTCCACGTCGTCCTATATCCGCACGAGCTCGTTCCTATCCACCAACGAATTGATCCAACCGAACTATGGCTATTCTGGCTACATTACTAATAGGCACGGACTGACCAACCGACCGACCGACCAGAGAATATTTTCTGCACATTCAGCATTCCCTTCTAAATAACGTCCCTCACTCCTTTGAACTCCTGGTTTCAACCTATTGATGAGTTCGTTGGTGTAAACTGTAATGATGTCTACGTTGTAGTAAAATAGTGAAATCAGGACTCTGAATACAGTACAACTTGTACTGCCAACGACCTCGGCAAAGAATTGCTTCCATTGTAAAAGCAGTATCTTCGCGAGTGTTTAAGGAATAGCACAAGAAGCAATCCGGACATTTAACCGCTGGGAGATCCTGCCATATTATGGGCCGCCGTAGACAACGTCAAAGCGACAGATTAATAAAGTTGACAATATTCTCCGGAAACATGTTTTCATAACTACGGAAAGGCACACAGAGGACAAGATGGCATCTGACACGTCGTTTTCTATGCTATTTTCATAAGCTCTTACGAATTATTGGATAAACTCCGGCTAAAACACGTTTGGATGACGGCCAGGGCTATTTTGAAATGTTGAAGGAACCTCGGTCAAGGTTTTGGCTGACTTTTCATGAATATGACACTTTTTCAAAGACAGATGTCATCAGCCGTCACCGGACTAAGCAGGGATGACATCATAGAATACGACAGCTCAGTATAGTAGTCTGGCAGACACTTGTCATCTTTTTGGTCTTTCAGATTTAACAGAGAAATCAATTGCGGCTTCAATTTTCTATAAAATGAATTAACTTTTGACGGAAACTACGAACGGACTTTCACTCAGAGAAGGTAATGTATTAATGGAAAGTAGTTCCGTACATAAGAATGTAATAAATAATACGGATGTGACTTTATTTCGATAAATGAGTTACGTCGAATGAAGTTTGAAACAAAAATCCATTCTTGTTAAAATAAAGGACCATTAAATTAGTTAGAACTTAGTGTTGTATACTCATTGTGCAGAACTCGACTGGATCTCACTTTGACTGAAAGCTCAAACTGTGGATGTGTCCCTGGATGGAAATACTTGTCATATGATACGTCAATAAAATATTTTGGTAGAATCTCAAAAGCCGGAAGTAAAACCGTGAGAGAATTTGAACCACATTGTACAAACTACGAACAGTCACACTTTGGAGGTTACTGAAAATGAAACGAAAACTTTTGTGAACATTCCTATTGATTCTTGGACAGAAATGTAGGGAATGTGTACTGTAATGCTCTGTATGGATGGAACAGAATAACAGGAGGAACGGAACTAGGAGAGATAGAAGAGTGTACGGAAAATCCTAAATAAATATCCGTCTAGTAATGTCAGGCTGAAAAGGTAGAGGAACTGAAAAGAAACCAAAATGTTGCTACTTACCAAACCACTCTTTCCATTCTGGGTACGGACTCAACTCCAAAGACATTTTCTCAAAGAATTCCCCAATTTTCTCTCTCCGACTTGCACGCAATGTTTCCACCAAATAGAACTTGTAAAGCCCAAACTCATACTTCTTTACAACTGCACATAAGAAAGACATACAACACACATCATGAAAACTTTTTTCAAATTTTTATGCAAAAAAAAACTTAAACAGTATGTATAGTGTATAGTTGTCCCAAGTGAATCCCCTGCCGTGACAGTATATATATGTTCACGTCAAGCTAAAATATTTTGATGTGTTGCCAAATGTTGTACCACCAGTAGACTTTCAGGGTGAGGACATTTTACATTTTACAGCAAGGAAATGAATCTGAGTCGAATTCAAGTTGGAAACCTGAGGAAGAAGGAATATAAATTCTGGAGGATAAAATAACCCAAGTAAGGCACTCTGCGTCTCGACAAGGAACTTAGTCAACTGTATCGAATAATATTATTTTAAATTTGATTCACTAATTGTGAAACGGAACGGACGGGTGAGAAAAACTTTGTTGAGTTTAAATCAAACCTACTCACAAATTCTGGTGCGCTTCTTTGAAAATGGATTTAATCCACCAAAGGATTCCATCCACTCCTCACTCCAGACTTGTTAGTCTGACGTGCTCGAGTTTCGACCTTGATGGACGATTAATACCACTCAAATTCTCTCCAGGCATCTATCTCTACAGGATTCGACGAACTACCCACATGCAACGCAGAATTAATACCTCAAAGAATCTGGTAATCCTATTGAAGTATCTGAGAACTCTCGAGACATCCGTGTATCCGTATATCTAATCTTTTCCTTTCACCTGTGAAGAAATGTGATGTTTTCAAAACTGGCAATACTTAACAAACAAAAGTTCAAACAGATTCCAGATTCGCTCAAACTTAATATGGCTACCTCAGAAGTACTCTTACTAGGACTTTGGAATATTTTTATCTCAAAAACTGTTAAGGTTTCTGATTCTATGGGTTCATAATCCTAAGCTTCTGCCTCAAAAGCGAGGTTCCTGTAAAGGAAACTTCGTGAAGAAAAGAAAATGGGAATTTTTGTGTTTCACGAGTATTTCTACTTCTCATTGCCATTTCCTTCACCAGTTGAACTCGTGCCTGCTTTCGTCCCTAAACGATAACGGTGTAAATTTGTGTAATTCACCTCCAGAAATGTGATGATAAGTTACCTAAGGACGTTATTAGTAATAGGAATTGTAGAACACGGACAAATAGGCTCTTCGAACTTTTCTCTTGACCCGCCTTGAGCATAAAACGTGCTTATGACTGAATATCTGAAATGGCATACCACGTACACCGAATAATTCTGACCGATTCCTTTCCGCCATTATAATTTAGCTCAGAGTACAATATACAAGGAAATACAAGGGAGGAAGAGAATCGAGGAATTTGTTGTGCGGTAAATGAATGGTGCGAGTGTGCCTGGGATTATTCAGACAAAGACTCTTGCGAGAACGGGTAAAAAAAAGAAAAGAAACTCTGGACGACGAAGACGTCATGGAATAAACTTGCTGGGGTTTCACAAAAAACGAGAACAGTCCGTGGGATGGGGACCTACACATTGATAAAAATACTTTGAGTCAAAAGTTTCATTCAGACAAGTAGGACCACAGAGTTGGTAACTATGGATGAGGATTCGTCCTCCTCAGTCTCGTCGTCGTTATGGTTGTCATCGTTAAAAGTTCCAGAGACTGGCAGTTGGCGAGGATGGGTTTGTGAAGAGGAGAGTAAACATGTTAAACTAGTCTGGTTAGATGATAAAAATCCCAACACGCTCCACATAGATGATACGCTTCCCTTATGTTTTGCATAATGACAGTTTATTAGAAAATTCTAAGGAAATTGTAGGGAGGGAAGGATGGGATAAAAAACATTACAAGGAAAGGACGGATTATGAAAAAAAGGATGAATCAGCAGAGTAAAGTCTTTCCTTTCCTTTTTTTTTATGAATTCCTGACGCGGCAAGGAACGACGGACTGGGAAAGGTTAAGTCATACTGCTGGACCTAAGACCTGTAAAGAAGGGAATAAGGATTTGAGTGTGGAGTCTGGACAGTGAAGGACTGGACTTATTGCTATTGCTGGAAACCATGCATTGTTAAAAGTAACTCACTCAACTCAACTCACCATTCGTGTGGGATGGAGCGAGTCTTGAAAAGAATTTTCCTTCTAGATAACTCCACAATTCCCTCAGTGAGTTCAAATCGGAGGAGTCAACAAAGAGCGAGAGGTCCGACACAATTTTATCAACCTGGAACCATCAAAATCAATAAAGACACTTTCAGCCTCAATGTTCTCTCTGAATGCATCATTTCAACCGGAAGCCAAATTCTTCATTTCCGATCAAATTCCCATGTCCTTCTTCATCAAGTCCAACAATCTTTCCTCTCGCACTTTCTCTTCTTCCCTTTCTCTCACTTTTCTTTCTTTCTTTCATTCACTCACTCACTCACGTCCCTTCTTTCTTATTCACTCTCCATTTTCTGACTCTCGCCAGGGGCTCATTTAGCTCCACAAAAGCACTCCTGTCAACCATCTTATGTATTTACTAACTCGAAACAGAATTTACAGAGACGACGATGACGACGGAAAAGTCTCTCAGTCACATCCACATTCCTCTCATCCTCTCTATCTCATTCATACAAAAGTCCTAGTCACATTCAAACCACCATACGTGTCGCAAAAAGAAACAAAATACAAGAAAACAAGGAAAAACACAAGACTACTACTACGAGTTGACCTTCCCTTGTACAGGGTGTTTACGAAAAAGAGAACAATTGTTTGCTGGAATTTTGGCGTAGTTACGTAAATTTACATTACAGGCAATGAAATTAAACCGCCCAACAACGAAAAATACCCAAACAATTGTTCTCTTTTTCGTAAACACCCTGTACAACTGTCTTCTTCTTTTCTCCGCCCTACAGGACCAAACAAACATTAACAAAGAAACAAGGCGGGTGTCCCAGCACGTAGCTGTGTAGTAGTATGTGCATGCATGCATGTATGAATTGTTCTCATGTTGTGCTCATATAGCATTATTTTATCCTAGGAAGGTACTAAACATAAAAATAAACACTCGATTCCTTCATTCCTCTAAAAGTCTGACCACTATTTCACTTTACGAACTCTTTCTCTGCTGAACACTTTTACTCCCTTGTTCTTTTTAACACGACAGACACACACACTCGGGAAAAGTCCCCAAGGACTTTCTGTTCAACTCTTTCCCTATTTACTTTACTTTTAATCTCCGTTCTTCCAAACACCATTATATCTTGCCTCACCTTAGTAGGTTGTAAACTCACACACAGACAGAAAACCATTCTTGTCTCATTACTCTCACCTCTTGTATCTCCTTTAATCTAGCCAAAGTGACCCCTTGGCATGTCAACTGGCTCATGTCCTTTTATTTATCACGAGGACGAAGGAACTTCCCTGTAGCAGAGACAACCGTCTAAGCGTGGTGGCTCAATTCCCTCAGACCGAACCAAGTCCAAGTTGTTTCTTGGACCTTAGCCACTATCAATACCTTTTAATCTCCTAGACCGTAGACAATACCAAGAGCTTTCCTACACAGATATAGTAGGTCGTTTAGATCGAAGCCTTTAGTCAAACTTATCATGAACACTTTCAGCCCTGATATGAATCCACTTCCTTTCTCCAATCACAACTTCACAACTGTTTTTCTCTTATCCCTGAGGGAGAGAGGAAGCACAGGCTTTACTCACGTCGCACTACTAAATACAGATTTAACTCGATTTAGTAATTGGCTTCTCCAAGGATCCTCGGTGACCTGAATAACACATTTTGTAATGGCATTGGCAATCTACCCTTCAAAATTAAGAACGACAAACTGCTGTCAACTGTATAGACTAATAATATAATAATATAGTAATGGGTACTAATGTGTACCTACGATTAGTTAATTCCCTCAATTTCAATTTGAAAGTAGACTGAGCGGATTTTGGAAGTTAAAGCGTTATGCTGAAAGTATAACTAATAATTTCTAAATGATGGTTTGGAATATGGATTTAAAGAAAATCAAGGTTTGAACTTGGTATTTCTGGCAAATTCAAACATTTTATTGTTCCCTGCTGAGCGTATGTATGTGCAAATGGAATATTTTGTTTTAATTAAAGTTTTCATTGAGAAAGATTTCTTTTTTATTCTATTGCGTTAGTGCAGTAAAAGTAGCGCCTCAATAGTCAGATTAATTTAATTTCGAATTTATAAACTGTCTAGTCTCATAAAAAAGATTCGTCATAGGCAGTAAAATGTAAAACGATTTCATTAGGCGAAGTTCATGCCTCAGCATTTATTTTCATTGTCATGTGTGTGCCCTAGGCGATATACCGTTTGTCGCAAAAATAGGGTGCCCCCATTTGTTGATTCCATACTGATATAAAACTCAAATGTTACTGTCATTGAAATCAATTCAATGGCTCACCATCAGTGTGTTATTCAATTAAATTGCTTTACTCTAACATAATTTCGCAACTTGTTTGCAGGAAATAAACAAAGGGGGTTCCCTATTTTTGCTACAGACAGTATATACAAATCCTCAATGTCTTTCAGTAGGAACAACATTTCCTGCTGGGATCTTATAAGGAAAATGAAATCACTCAACTCCCATTCCATGGTTGACAAACAAATGTTCGTTCATTTAGAGTGGGAGACGTGAAGAAGGCACGAGTGAAAATCAAATTCCTAATTAGTGATGTAGTTCCTAATAGAGTTCGAAGTTCGAATTATTTAGGGATTTCTCCACCAGGACTCAAAACAATGAATGAATGGGTCAGCTCATGTTAATGTAAGATTTGATAGGTAATCCTATAACCGACTAATAAAAAGTTTGAGCACACTCGGTAACGTCCAAAAATACCTTCACAGAAAACGTCTCCCTTCATTGAAGGTCTTTTCCAAATTGGTTATAACTTCTAGGAAAAGAGTCACGCGTCACATCACCTTACCTACGGAAATATATGTGAAGAACGTAAAGCGTATGGGAAAGTAGTCAGTGCAATTTAATGGGATGGATGGTTATAGCTCACACATCTCATGACACAGGGTGTCTCGACAGTCCCACAACAAAAAACAGACAGACAAGGAGAAAGACAACTCTATTTCCCCCTCATAAATCAATCGAGTTCTTACTTCTTAATTAATTTAAGGATTTCCCAAGGACATCATTTTATGTTTGTATATGAACCGGTGGCCCGCAGCAGAGTTGAACACCTGAGTAATGAAGACACAGTATGTGGGCGTTTAACCTTTTACTCAACAAAGAACGGAGGTAACTTTGGGGGACCTGAGTGTGTGTGTGTGTTCTACCTAGTTTGAATGGTTTGGATTAGTTTGACTTAGCCTGCAGCCCCGACCGACCTAAAGACTACGAACCAAAGAAAACCCGGGTTTCTGGTTAAGGGAAATTGATAAAAGAACTCCTTGAGTTGGCTCATGTAGTGTAGTAGTGGTGATGGTGTGCCGTCGTGCAGTGAAGAATAACATGATTAGAGGGGAAAAGACTCCTCCGGAGACCATCATCAAAAGAACCCGGGTGTACTGGAAAGACTTCACCCTACATGTTGTACACACACTCTGTACCGCTCAAAGTGCTCACAGATCTTCACAATGGAATCCAATGCATTGGATGGAAATACTGTGCAAGGGTTTAACAAGGATAGAGAGTTTTAGAGAAGTCCCGTTCATCCAGAGTTATACAGTCGACTCCATGATAAAATTAAGTATGCAAATTACGGAGTTTCGTTCGAAGGACTGACTGACTGAAGAGAAGCTAAATAAAAGACTGGGTGTCTGGAGACTACCGCCTCCCGTGCATAAGCATAGCTCACTCAGCTACTAACCCAACACTCAAGTCACTGTCTTTCTCCCAAGGAAGGAAAATTTTACAGAATTTAGCTTTAGCTTCCTCCTCCACGTAATGGTAGTTAAAATGAGCGCACCTTTTCCCTCTTTCTCTTCTCTACGACGAAGACCATGACCATATGTGTACACTCTCACAATCCATGGAGGAACAGTTGGTTCCGTCCATCCAAAAGACTCCGTGTGTAAGGTTTAGGTTAGAAAAAGAAAGTTATGCATGTGGATCTTTCTTCATCTACCATGAAACATTTTCTTGAAGCGTTATACTCGTTGGGGGCTTTAACTTATTGCCGTTGTGAATGTAAAGTGTCCGGATGTTTCAAGCTTCCATGACTCTCAATGTACTAACACATTCACACTGTACCTTCCTCACTACATACACTCCAGTCCTCCTAACCGACAGCTCTTTTCCACGCACATTCTCCTAAAGTGGCACACGAAGAAATAAGTAGTAAGTAAAGAGGAATGTGTCAAAGATTCACCTCTCACACACATGACTGCCTAACTGTGCACTGAATCCATCCTGGAGGCCCACTCTCTCACCAGATAGGATACCAGATAGGATAGAAGGAACATTTCATTCTGTTCAAGAAGAGAGAAAGTAGAAGAAGAAATGTAATCGAGCTCGAAGGAAGTTCAAGCCGTGCGGAAACTTCTTTTCATCCTTTTCAAAAAAAATCCCTTATACCTCTTCCATGTCTTCTTTTCCTTCCTTCCATTCCATGAGATCAAAAAACATAGGTGTACAGAATGAGACCTCAGATTTTAGAACCCACCTGACGCTGACTGCTGACGAGACTTTACCCATCTTGCCTTACTTTTTATTCAATCAACCAAGACTATGACTAGGCTAGTATCCAAAGTCAAAGAAATCATAGAATATTATGAGAAGTGCTCTACTCGCGTGACTGACTTAGTCCAAGATATAAGAATCTAGAACTTGGACGGGAGAGAGAGGATACACATTTATGAGAGTTACTCCATAAAAGTAAAGCTCTCATTTACTTTCGCATTATCCTAGCCCTGACATGAATCCACGGCTAGACCGACATGTCAGAAATACTTCCGACAAATTCATATGTTTGACATTCTTTTTCCACGTCCTATTTCTTTGTCCCATCCATGACTAGCAAGTTCCCAAAGCAAATGAATTCCTGAGTTATTGTTCTCCACATTTTTAGGAATGTTAAAACTTCTGGACCAAATGTACGTGAAACTGTAGTGTATCCCATATCCCGGTGTCTTGTGAAAAATAAATATACACTGCTGCAGATGTCTTGAATACATATGTACACGTGGCGTGGGGGTCAATTTTCAGGGATTTTACAAACTACATAAGGTTAGAAACCAAATAGGGTTTTCTAAAGGTTTCAAAAAATATTCAAGGCGTTCTCCTTTCGCATTTTGCTCAATTCTTCAATCACGTCTCCCTGGTATTTTCCCCACATCCATTCCCCCCGCCTTTCCTTCTCCCCACTATTTACTCGGTGAACAAATCATGCCGTCATTTCCTTTATATGAATATGTGAGAGGCTCACGTTTGTAGGGCTTCATCCGCATATAGGTAAATACCACTGCCACGTATGAACGTACACTATGGACTCCACCACGACCGCTATATATAACCGAGTCAACTGAATTTGGCCTGCCGTTTCTGTTCAATATTTAATTGCCGACGTAAAGAAGACAACTTCGCTGTTTATGTAGTGCTGTATCACCATATCTGTCGTGAAACATAGTGGAAATTTTTGAGAGTGATAAAATATTTGACAAAATAAAAACTTCTTAAAATTCGATTACGTTACATTACATATATTTAAGAAAATGATGTAAAACAGCTGAGAACAATTGGAACAGACTAGACGGTACGGCATACTTAGGAAACACTTCCTGAAACAAGGAGCGCGAATAATCTACATTGTTCCATGTCCTTAACAGCTGCTGGAAGAAAAAGTTTTTCATATATCGGTGC